>SJYC01122721.1:0-11589 GCA_006408675.1 Madoqua kirkii | reverse complement strand
GCCCCTGCCCATCTGCTGCTGCAGGCAGAAGCAGTCACAACGCCCTCCTCACAGCCAGCTCTCCGAGTGTTTTTTTCCCTTATTTTTTAATTTGCAATTAAAGATTATCCTTGACAAACGTCCCCTGTAAAAAGGTTTCACTAATTTAAAACCCATTCTTTCCCCTGTGCGTGGGCTTTAAAGTGTGGGGAGTCTGATGAATTCTAAAGCGTCTGCAGCCACTCTCCCTCCGCAGCGGGGGAGTGGGGGGGCTGTCTCCCCATACCCAGACTCCCTGCACTCAGGGTCTCCACACGGCCCGGCGGTCACTTATTTCAGCACAGCCCGGGACCCCAGCAGGCAAGCAGAACGCCGGGCGTGGAGACCCCTGCTGAGGCCCTGCCGGGCACGCAGAGACCCCACCAACGCGGGGGGTCAGGGAGGCGTCAGACCCCCACTGACGCGGGGGGTTAGGGAGGCGTCAGACCCTAGGAGGAGGCACCCCCACAGCGAGCCTCTGCCCCACCCTCGCCCCGCAGGGCCCAGCGCGGCTCTCCTGGGCTGGGCCGGAGACCCCCCCCAACCGCAAGACGGCCAGGGGGGCAGAGTGGAGGGGTGTAAGCCCCGCCCTCCCGCCTTCCTCCTGGGGGCGGGGCCGGCCTCCCCGGGGGTCTCCACGCCCAGGGAGCGTGGCGGTGGGGCGTGGCCACGGCGGGTGCTATTTCCTGCTGGCCCCGCTCTGATGACACCTGCCCCGGCTGACCACCCCCTCAGATGGCCCAGCTCGGCACGCAGGGGGAGGGAACAACCCCTCACCCCCCAACCCTCACCCAGCGACTGCTTGGCAGTATCACCACGTGGCCTCACCCAGGAGCAAGGCCCAGCTGCTACCAAGAGAGGAAAAGGGGGGTCCTGGGCAGGAGGCGGGGAGGGGGCCCGGAGGTGCAGGGCTGACAAGGACGCTGGCGGAGGAGGGGGCCCTCCGTCTCTCCTCCCAGCAGAAGCTGGGTGTCCCCGGGGCCTCACACAGAGTGACCACGGCCAGGCACCCCAGGAGGCACCCCCGACAGGGAGGTCAGGCCCGAGATGGCCTCAGCTGAGGACCCGAGGACTCCAGAGGGGACGGCCGGGGACAGGCAGAGCTCACCAAGCCCCTCTGCCCTGCACGGCCCGCGGGCCTCTTGGCTCTCATGCCAGGGCGCGCAGGGTCTTCAGAGACCGCCCAGGATGGGCTTCCCCTCGTCTCCCCGGGCCCGGTCTCCCCATTGCTCACTCTCTCTCTCTCTGACCCGGCTGGGATATGCCCACAGGGGCTCACTGTGCGCCCGTGGAGTGGAGGTACTGGACTCTAAGGGCTGCAGGCAGAGACCGCCAGACCTCGGAGGCAGCTCCCGGCCCGAGGTGCGGGCCCCGGTCAGGCAGGGCGGACCCGGGGATGCGGGCGCTGCTCTGTGGGCGCTCGAGGCCTTTCTGGAACATCAGCGACCCACTTACAGTGTGCCAGCTTTCCACCTTCAGTCCCGTTCGCGCCAGCAAAGGCTTGGCCGCAGACAGCCGGCGACACCACCGTGCCGCAGCAGGAACGGGGGACAGACCCGCGAGGACAGGCGGACGGGCACCGGCAGGGCGGGAGCCCAGCGCAGGGCTGAAGGCGCCAGGCCCCCGAAGCTCCACAGGCAGGCGGCCCGCTGTGCCCCGGGAACCGTGCTCCCAGAGGGAGGGGGAGGCTGGGGACTAGAGCCCCTTCCCACCAGAGGCCTCGCCCTGCGCCCTGGCTGTGACGCCCTGGGGTGGAGGGGGGGCCGGGGAGACGCAAGGGTCTCAGTTCAGCAGGGCCTGGAGGGGCCCAGACCAGCCATGGGGAGCGGGGAGCAGCTCGACCCTGTGCCTCAGGGGACTCTGCACCCCACCTGTGGCGAGGGGGTCCCACGCGGTCAGCAGAGATGCTTCCAAACTGTGGTGCCGGAAAAGACTCTCGAGAAAGGGACTCGGTGTGCGTGGCCCCAGGAGCGGGCCTTCGTGGCTCACAGCAAAGTGTTGGCGCTTCAGACGACACAGCACTCATCAGGAGACGGTTTCTCTGCTGCCTGTTCCTTTGTGCCTGTCAGCGCTCACCTCCTCCGTGGGCGGCTTGCAGGGCTCACACACGCGTCTGCCCTGCCCTCTGAACCCTGCCGTCACCCTGGGCCCACTTGCAGGGGAGGCAGGGCACAGAGCAGCTCAGTCATGTGTCCGCGGTCACGTGGCCTGAAGGAGCGGAGCCCGGCCTGAACCCAGGCTGCCTGCTCTTACCCCCTGGCCTTGCAGTCACGGTCTGCACAGGCCAGTCTTGAAGCCAGGCCTGTCTGTCCTGAAGGGACTGGTCCTGGGGGCTGGGCCGAGGCATTGCATTAAGCTAAGCCCCTGGCCCCTCCATCCTGCGAGGAGGCAGGATGACAAAGGGAGGTGGGCTCTGCCAGGCAGACCCCACACAAACGGCTGAGGCCACTCCTGGCTCAGGCCGGTAACTCTGACCACATCCCGAGAGACTGTTCCCCAGAGGACCGTAGGCCTAAGGCAGGGGTGTCCCCTGGAGAATGCAGGCTTCAGAGCCTGGGCCTCAGCTCTGGGGACCAGGAGGCTGAGAGAGGGCAGAAGACCCTCGAGTGCGCAGGCAGACAAGCTGCGAGGCCCAGAAGTCCCCAGCTCTGGTCTGCCCTGAGGACCTGCACCATTGCCGCCTGCCCTCGGGCCCCCTGCCTCTGTCCTGCCCACTCTGCCCACAGAGGAAGCGATTCTTCCAAAATGAGCCTGGACCTGGAGGGGGCCTCCAGAGCTCCCAGCCTGGAACAGAAACTGCCCACAAGGCCAGCAGCACCCCTCTCCACCCCCAAGCCCCACACAACCTGCAGCCACGTCCTGCCCTGCGCTCCCGCCTCCCAGTTCCAGCCAGGCCAGGCTCTCTCCACTGGGCTCCTCCTGGCCCCAGGCCCTTTGCACAGGCTGCCCTCCCTGCAGCGGCCTCCTCTGATCCCCTCAGTCCCTCCGGGCCCCCCTACAGCCCGGTGTGTGCGTGACCACAGGGAACTGATGCCAAACTCAAGTCGTCCCATATGACACCAAATGAAAGAGAAAGCCCCTGACCATCTTTAGAAGTTGCCAAGGCACCATCTCGTATCCTGAACTGTGCTGAGTGGAAGGAATCAGGTGTTGACCTTGCCTTTCTAGACGAACTGTTTGTCAAGGAAGCTAAGTCATTGTCAAGGAAAAGCCCTTTAGTGGGAGGGTGCTGGTGTGCTGGAAGGGAGCCTGGAGCCAGCCAGTACTGAACTTCCCTGGGCGCTCAGACGGTAAGGAGTCTGCCCGCGGTGTGGGGGACCAGGGTTTGATCCCTGGGTCGGGAAGATCCCCTGGAGAAGGAAATGGCAGCCCACTCCAGTCCTCTCGCCTGGGACCTCCCATGGTTGGAGGAGCCTGGCAGACTACAGTCCACGGAGTCGCAGAGTCGGTTTTCATGTTTCAAAAGATTTCACATCTCTAAGCAGTGCACAATGAGGAATTTAAATATGGAACAGCTTGCTTTACAGTAACCCAGTGGGGGCTCAGGGTCAGAGGTGCAGATGAAACAAATCTGGCCTCTTGTTGGGAATTATCAGAGCCAGGAGATGGGGGCTAAGCGTTGTGAGCTCAGCTCTCTAGAGAAAGCGCTTCTGCGCACACACATGGAAGCCTTCACTGAAGCGCTAATAAAACAAGAGAGTGCTCAAAAATAAATAAATAAAGACGAGATTTGTTGTAAAACAACACCCTCCAGCTATGGAGCAGAGCTGATTTACCGGAGCTGCGGCTGGAGACGCCCGTGCAGGCATTCTGGAGATCTCTAACTCAGCAGCAGGCTCCCACACGGCGCTGTGCTTGGGGCTCTGCTGAGCCAGGCTCTGGGCCAGAGAAGCTGCTCAGAGGCGCGAACCGCATGGCCCAGAAGGCTTGGCATCTGAGGCTTCGCCTGCTTCTGGAAGAGCCCGTCTCACCGCCCACGATGTGGACAGGCGGGAGCACCCCTGGGACTCCTCCATGAGCTCTAGGGCACCGAGCGACCGCTGGGTGTGTCTCCTTCCATGCGTGTTCCCACGTGTGTGCACGCACACTCATGCACATTCACACACACGGTGCTTCACGTGCACACTCACGCTCCACACAAGGGTCTGGTGTCAGGCCCCCATGGGATACGGCAGCACACTCACGGTTCACCAGGGGCAGGGCTGAGGGAGCCATCCCTGGGAGCGGCTGTAGTGCTGAGGCAGGGCAGCGGCTATCAACGCCCCCAGGTGGCAGCAGGAGCCGTGGGCACCCCCGAGCCTGAAGGCAGGAGGAGAGGACGGGTGGCAAGAGCCCCCGCCTGGGGCAGGACGCCCAGCTCCAGCCACCAGTGCCACCAGCATCAGCCTTCACACCCGCGCTCACGGCCAGCACGGGAGCAGGAGAGGGACAGAGGGGGCCTCCACAGCGCTGACCCCCACAGCAGCTGGAGGCAGGAGCCCCCAGGGCCTGGCCTTCGGGGTACAAGGAGGGCAGGGCTCACAGATGGGAGACCCCTGAGTCACCCATGTGCATTCTTGATGAACACAGATGATGCTTCGGGGGGATTCAGTTCAGTTCAGTTCAGTCGCTCAGTCGTGTCCGACTCTTTGTGGCCCCATGAATCGCAGCACGCCAGGCCTCCCTGATGCCATCCAGCCATCTCATCCTCAGTCGTCCCCTTCTCCTCCTGCCCCCAACCCCTCCCAGCATCAGAGTCTTTTCCAATGAGTCAGCTCTTCCCATGAGGTGGCCAAAGTACTGGAGTTTCAGCTTTAGCATCAGTCCTTCCAAAGAAATCCCAGGGCTGATCTTCAGAATGGACTGGTTGGGTCTCCTCGATTAGAGCCCCTCATTTCCGCCCGTGCGGGCGGTGCTGTCCCCCGTCCGGGGCAGTAACTGTACTGGCTGTGGGTTTCCAGAAAGAGGCCCGGCCTCACCAGCCCCCTCGGACCGGGGCTCTCTAAGCAGCGAGCCAGGCGGCATCCCGGGAGGTACATTTTTGCTGGTTTTTCTGATCAGGGCCTCGGGATAAATCCCAGGCGCGTCCTTTGTCACTGTCTCTGTTCTCACAAGGGGCTTCTGGAGGCAGCTCCGGGCCCAGGAAGGCACCCACTCTGCTGTGCTGCTCTTGGGGCACCTTTCAGTTCAGTTCAGTTCAGTCGCTCAGTCGTGTCCGACTCTTTGTGGCCCCATGAATCGCAGCACGCCAGGCCTCCCTGATGCCATCCAGCCATCTCATCCTCAGTCGTCCCCTTCTCCTCCTGCCCCCAACCCCTCCCAGCATCAGAGTCTTTTCCAATGAGTCAGCTCTTCCCATGAGGTGGCCAAAGTACTGGAGTTTCAGCTTTAGCATCAGTCCTTCCAAAGAAATCCCAGGGCTGATCTTCAGAATGGACTGGTTGGGTCTCCTCGATTAGAGCCCCTCATTTCCGCCCGTGCGGGCGGTGCTGTCCCCCGTCCGGGGCAGTAACTGTACTGGCTGTGGGTTTCCAGAAAGAGGCCCGCCTCACCAGCCCCCTCGGACCGGGGCTCTCTAAGCAGCGAGCCAGGCGGCATCCCGGGAGGTACATTTTTGCTGGTTTTTCTGATCAGGGCCTCGGGATAAATCCCAGGCGCGTCCTTTGTCACTGTCTCTGTTCTCACAAGGGGCTTCTGGAGGCAGCTCCGGGCCCAGGAAGGCACCCACTCTGCTGTGCTGCTCTTGGGGCACCGAGTAGGTGCCCACCTGCTGGGGGTTATGCTGAGAATTAAATGGATGGACCACTGTGGGGCGGGGGGTGGGCTCCGCAGGCCCGTGGCATTCGGAACCTAAACCGCGGCTCCCCTGGACCGACATCGTCCTGTCTCCATCTCCCGGCCCCACTGCAGGCCCTGTTTCCTGGAAGGGTTCCTGAGCCCCATGGGGGCAGTCAGCCCAGATGGGCTCATCTGGGAAAGACCCCTTGGCTGGGCCTCAGTGGGGAGTCCAGGCTTAGGTGAAAACCCTGGAAGGGGGGCCCCGATTCCCCACTGAACCTCACCGGGCAGAACCTCCAGAATGAGATGGGAGGTGGATCCTGAATACAACTGCCCCCCCAAGACCCAGGACCCACTGAAGGACAATGACCGAGAGGGCTGAGATGGGTGGTCCTGATGCCATGGGCGGCGGCGGGGGGACAAACGCCAGGTGCCGGGGCGGGAAGCCTGTTCGAGGCCCAGGCTGGAGCACACTGATTTAGCTGCGGTATCATAAAGCAAAAACCTGGTTGCTATGTAATTAACTTGAAATGTAATGAGCAATAAAAATACAATTATGTTCCTGTAAGACATTAAACTCCCGTGCTTTCTTACTGCACTTGAAAGGCCTGCAGGGGTTCTCCAGGCAGAGAAGACAAAGAGGGACCGGGCGGGGGGGCTTCCCAAACGCTGGGCTTCCGACGTGGCTGTTGGGCTGGGAGGCCAATACCCACTCCCACCCCCGGGATGGTGGAGCCTGTTTCGAGGACTTGGTAGGAGGGAGAGCTCTGCATGGGGGGGAGCTGGGCAGTTCGCACCCGGGATTCCTCATCCCGAGTGCACCCAGGAAGAGGCAAACACGCAGGCACGGGGCACGTGGCCCACAGCGTCCATGCATGTCAGTCCCCGCGTGGGACACGGGCTGCTCACAGCAACGCCCAAGTGGGGACAAGCCAGTGTCCGTGGAGGGCTGAGTGCATACACACCACGTGGGCATCCTCACTCGGGACGGGTCACGGTCCCGGAAGAGACACAGCCCCACCTGCGCACAGCCACGCCGCAGGTGCAGCAGGTCACGGAGGGCGACCCCGCTCTCCTGAGTGGGCCAGGCAGACCCACAGAGGCGGATGCAGAGGGCTGGCCGCCACAGACTGGGAGGTGACAGAGGCAGGGGTCTGAGTAGACAGGCGAGCGTCGGACCTGCCTGGGAATCTACTGAAAACCGTTGATGCACACACTGTACCTGGGCGAATGCCACGGTGTAGGAATTTCACCTAAATAAAGCCGTTTTTAAAGAAAGGCTGAAGGGTGGCGTGGGGTGCACAGGATTTAGGGTGCAGAAGAGAAGGTGGGAGAGGAGGTGCAGGGACAGGGCCTGCCGAGCCTCCTGTCGTCCTGTCTGGGAGTCTCTGGCTCACAGGCCTTCGGGCGCACAGAGCAGGGAGGCCGGAGCAGCAGGTGCCCAGGGAGCAATCAGGAGGCAGAGTCCTCCCTCAGGAGGGGGTCCTCGGGCCCCACCTTGGTAGCAGTGATGCGTCCCGTACTCGGAGGCTGCCCTTGCCCTCCAGGGCAGCCCCAGGGGCCACGGGGCTAATCTCTCTGCATCTGCACCTGGTCACATGCAAGCTGGACCCCTGGCTACGCAGCCTCCCACCTCTGCCATCCACCCCTGCGACGCCCCTTCCACCAAGTGACCCATGTGTCTGTGAGCCCCACAGAGCCCCGGGGCCCCCGCCTGCCATGGGGGCTCCCACGGTCCTGCCAGAAAGGTTGTTAGGAAGTAGGGCCGCGCAGGGCCTGCCCACAGGAGAGAAGCCACAGTCAGCACGGCACTGTGGGGACAGTCATGCCCCCCACTTCCTGGTGGCGGCCCCGGGCAGCTGCGGCCACAGGGCCAGGCGGGGACATGCACGCGCATCGCTGCTCCCTCACTGGGCGGGCAGGCCTGCCCTCCCTCCCCCGACGCGGCCAGCAGAGGACCAGCGTCCACGGCCCCGAGCTCCCTGCCGAGGAGTCTTCACGCCTCGACCCCAGACAGCCTGGGAGGTCCCGGGGCTGGGCCGAGACCCCGGGACGGGTCAGTGAGCGGGGAGGACAGGAGCCCCAGCCCCATGCCCCACACGGGGCAGGGGGTGGGGGCAGAGGGAGCTGGCACCGGGCAGAGGTGGCACCCGGCCTCCGAGCAGCAGCTAGGAGGCGGGAGCCCTGGGAGCAGCGGGGCCAGGCCCGGGGAGACAGGCGGGAGCCGGGTGGCCTGCTGGGGCTGTCCAAGTGCAGCGCTGACGGCCACGGCCGGGAACACCACCTCCCAAGGTCACGTCCACAAGGAAGATGTGCTGCGTGGATTTATTGCTGTGCGCAGAGGAGTTTAATTACCACGTTTTAAGAGGTGTTATTATCTCTGCGGCAGGCTCTGCGAGAAACACTCCAGACCCAGCCGCTGCTCCACTGGCCCAGACCACCCCCCTCCCCCCAGGGACCAGGGACCACCTTCACCTGCAGGCCTTTCTACCCCTGCCTGCCCAGGCCTGCCCCAAGACCTCTCTGACCCAGCTCAGAGAAGGGCAGTTAACCCCACCTCTGTCCCCGGGGAGGCCAGACGCCTCTGCTCACACACCCCTGGTGGCGGGAGGCTCCCTCCTTCCCTGGGGACCAATAGCTCCTCCGCCTGCAGGGCCCCCGGCCAGCAGCACCTCTCTCCTGCTCTCCAGCTGGACGCAGTCAGGCCTCGCCTCCTGCCTCCCTCCTCTGAGCAGCCCCCTCCCACATTCTGGGCACGCTACTGCCGGGGAAGCCGCCTGGGCTGGGCTCTGGCAGCCCTGATGCCCACAGGAGTCTGGGGTCAGGCTCAGCCAGCCCAGAAAGGCGGGCCTCCGGGTGCCGAGGGGCCGGGCCCTGAGCCGAGGAGGAGGACACGCTTGTCCGGTCAGACACCCCGGCCCCTGCCCATCTGCTGCTGCAGGCAGAAGCAGTCACAACGCCCTCCTCACAGCCAGCTCTCCGAGTGTTTTTTTCCCTTATTTTTTAATTTGCAATTAAAGATTATCCTTGACAAACGTCCCCTGTAAAAAGGTTTCACTAATTTAAAACCCATTCTTTCCCCTGTGCGTGGGCTTTAAAGTGTGGGGAGTCTGATGAATTCTAAAGCGTCTGCAGCCACTCTCCCTCCGCAGCGGGGGAGTGGGGGGGCTGTCTCCCCATACCCAGACTCCCTGCACTCAGGGTCTCCACACGGCCCGGCGGTCACTTATTTCAGCACAGCCCGGGACCCCAGCAGGCAAGCAGAACGCCGGGCGTGGAGACCCCTGCTGAGGCCCTGCCGGGCACGCAGAGACCCCACCAACGCGGGGGGTCAGGGAGGCGTCAGACCCCCACTGACGCGGGGGGTTAGGGAGGCGTCAGACCCTAGGAGGAGGCACCCCCACAGCGAGCCTCTGCCCCACCCTCGCCCCGCAGGGCCCAGCGCGGCTCTCCTGGGCTGGGCCGGAGACCCCCCCCAACCGCAAGACGGCCAGGGGGGCAGAGTGGAGGGGTGTAAGCCCCGCCCTCCCGCCTTCCTCCTGGGGGCGGGGCCGGCCTCCCCGGGGGTCTCCACGCCCAGGGAGCGTGGCGGTGGGGCGTGGCCACGGCGGGTGCTATTTCCTGCTGGCCCCGCTCTGATGACACCTGCCCCGGCTGACCACCCCCTCAGATGGCCCAGCTCGGCACGCAGGGGGAGGGAACAACCCCTCACCCCCCAACCCTCACCCAGCGACTGCTTGGCAGTATCACCACGTGGCCTCACCCAGGAGCAAGGCCCAGCTGCTACCAAGAGAGGAAAAGGGGGCTCCTGGGCAGGAGGCGGGGAGGGGGCCCGGAGGTGCAGGGCTGACAAGGACGCTGGCGGAGGAGGGGGCCCTCCGTCTCTCCTCCCAGCAGAAGCTGGGTGTCCCCGGGGCCTCACACAGAGTGACCACGGCCAGGCACCCCAGGAGGCACCCCCGACAGGGAGGTCAGGCCCGAGATGGCCTCAGCTGAGGACCCGAGGACTCCAGAGGGGACGGCCGGGGACAGGCAGAGCTCACCAAGCCCCTCTGCCCTGCACGGCCCGCGGGCCTCTTGGCTCTCATGCCAGGGCGCGCAGGGTCTTCAGAGACCGCCCAGGATGGGCTTCCCCTCGTCTCCCCGGGCCCGGTCTCCCCATTGCTCACTCTCTCTCTCTCTGACCCGGCTGGGATGTGCCCACAGGGGCTCACTGTGCGCCCGTGGAGTGGAGGTACTGGACTCTAAGGGCTGCAGGCAGAGACCGCCAGACCTCGGAGGCAGCTCCCGGCCCGAGGTGCGGGCCCCGGTCAGGCAGGGCGGACCCGGGGATGCGGGCGCTGCTCTGTGGGCGCTCGAGGCCTTTCTGGAACATCAGCGACCCACTTACAGTGTGCCAGCTTTCCACCTTCAGTCCCGTTCGCGCCAGCAAAGGCTTGGCCGCAGACAGCCGGCGACACCACCGTGCCGCAGCAGGAACGGGGGACAGACCCGCGAGGACAGGCGGACGGGCACCGGCAGGGCGGGAGCCCAGCGCAGGGCTGAAGGCGCCAGGCCCCCGAAGCTCCACAGGCAGGCGGCCCGCTGTGCCCCGGGAACCGTGCTCCCAGAGGGAGGGGGAGGCTGGGGACTAGAGCCCCTTCCCACCAGAGGCCTCGCCCTGCACCCTGGCTGTGACGCCCTGGGGTGGAGGGGGGGCCGGGGAGACGCAAGGGTCTCAGTTCAGCAGGGCCTGGAGGGGCCCAGACCAGCCATGGGGAGCGGGGAGCAGCTCGACCCTGTGCCTCAGGGGACTCTGCACCCCACCTGTGGCGAGGGGGTCCCACGCGGTCAGCAGAGATGCTTCCAAACTGTGGTGCCGGAAAAGACTCTCGAGAAAGGGACTCGGTGTGCGTGGCCCCAGGAGCGGGCCTTCGTGGCTCACAGCAAAGTGTTGGCGCTTCAGACGACACAGCACTCATCAGGAGACGGTTTCTCTGCTGCCTGTTCCTTTGTGCCTGTCAGCGCTCACCTCCTCCGTGGGCGGCTTGCAGGGCTCACACACGCGTCTGCCCTGCCCTCTGAACCCTGCCGTCACCCTGGGCCCACTTGCAGGGGAGGCAGGGCACAGAGCAGCTCAGTCATGTGTCCGCGGTCACGTGGCCTGAAGGAGCGGAGCCCGGCCTGAACCCAGGCTGCCTGCTCTTACCCCCTGGCCTTGCAGTCACGGTCTGCACAGGCCAGTCTTGAAGCCAGGCCTGTCTGTCCTGAAGGGACTGGTCCTGGGGGCTGGGCCGAGGCATTGCATTAAGCTAAGCCCCTGGCCCCTCCATCCTGCGAGGAGGCAGGATGACAAAGGGAGGTGGGCTCTGCCAGGCAGACCCCACACAAACGGCTGAGGCCACTCCTGGCTCAGGCCGGTAACTCTGACCACATCCCGAGAGACTGTTCCCCAGAGGACCGTAGGCCTAAGGCAGGGGTGTCCCCTGGAGAATGCAGGCTTCAGAGCCTGGGCCTCAGCTCTGGGGACCAGGAGGCTGAGAGAGGGCAGAAGACCCTCGAGTGCGCAGGCAGACAAGCTGCGAGGCCCAGAAGTCCCCAGCTCTGGTCTGCCCTGAGGACCTGCACCATTGCCGCCTGCCCTCGGGCCCCCTGCCTCTGTCCTGCCCACTCTGCCCACAGAGGAAGCGATTCTTCCAAAATGAGCCTGGACCTGGAGGGGGCCTCCAGAGCTCCCAGCCTGGAACAGAAACTGCCCACAAGGCCAGCAGCACCCCTCTCCACCCCCAACCCCCACACAACCTGCAACCACGTCCTGCCCTGCGCTCCCGCCTC
>SJYC01122719.1:0-25752 GCA_006408675.1 Madoqua kirkii | reverse complement strand
CGGGGGGGGGGGGGGGGGGGGGGCAGGGCGGGGCAGGGTGCGTGGGGAGGGCCCAGCCTGGGGACCTCAGGGTGCAGGGTGTCCACAGTCCTTGAAGGACTCCAGAGTTCCAAAACCAGACCAAACAAGCAGAGCTTCTCCTCTGAGCCTGACGTCCGTGCTTGGGCAGGGGGCAAGGGGGCAGCGTCCCAGGCGCGTCCCTGTGGCATCACGGGACACCCGGCACCCGCCCAGCCCGCCAGGCCCTGGGGACCTCCCCAAGCTCCTCTTTGTCTGCATCCAACCTGTTCACAGAGCGAGCTCTTTTTATTTTTTAATTTGCTTTGCAAATAACCCTGAATTAAAAACCATATATATCTATTTTTAAAAACCTGGTTCTTTACTCCCTTAATTAAATTTCCACAGGATATTTTTCCCCAGGAGAATTCAATTAGGTTTTAATTTTAGTCATCTAAAAGGCACTGGCGCTTTGAGTATTTGATTTTTAATTTAAGCCCTTGATAGGGCATTCCAATTAAAACGTCCAGGGCGGGCGCTGCAGCGTGGCCGGGCCATTCCACAGCAGCTAGAGACCCTAGCGGCCGGGCCGGGTGAGCGGGCGGCCACCGGACAAGGTGGGCTTCCAGCGGGCAGCTCAGACCACACTGGCCGCCGCTCGGGTGTGTTCACCCAGACTGCCCCACGGGATGCTCGGCTCTGGCCCTGGGGTGGGGTTCCACTCTCAGCTGGGGCTGGGCAGGCACAGAATGCCCCCGGAGAGGACGGCGGCCAGCAGGCTAGCCCTCAGGGGCCTGAGGGCCGACCTGGACACCGAGTGCCTGGCGTCAGCGCCCGGCAGCCCGAAACATCAGACCACCCCCCACCACGAGTGGAAAGCTGGGTGCGGCCGCAGGGCCCTCTTGGACGCTGAGGGGTCAGGGTACTCAGGGCCTGTCTAGGGAGACCCAGGGTCTCAGAGGCCCGGGCGCTGGCGGAGGAGGGCTGTGGTCCCCTCTCTCTGCACCTGCCCCACTGGAGGTCCACCTGCGGGTAATGCTGGGACAGGCCACAGGAGCGACCCCAAGGACCGCTTGTGCGTCCTGGTCAGGACCCTGAGAGACCCTACACCCAGCCTGGGGTGGCGGCCAGGCGGCCAGGCTCCAGGAAGCAGAGGTGGATGAAGCCCGCTTCCTCCTGCTTGGCTGGGGAGTGTCCCGCAGTGCGAGCGCACAGGTTCAGACCACCGCCGGAAGGACACCTGGGCTGTCTCCCGTTTGAAAAAGTGAAAGCGTTAGTCGCCCAGTCGTGTCCGACTCTGCAACCCTATACGCTGGAGCCCGCCAGGCTCCTCTGTCCTTGGGGTCTCCAGGCGGGAACACTGGAGCGGGCCGCCAGTCCTCCTCCAGGGGACCTTCCCAACCCCTGGTCTCCTGCGTTGCCTCCAGTCTGGGGCTGTTAGAAACTGCTCTAATCACCCAGGTACAAGTGTTTGGATAAGCCTGTGTCCTTGTGTCTCTGGGATCCCTGACCAAGTGTGCAATTGCTGCTGCTAAAGGTAATCACATGTTCAGTTTTTAAGGAACCGCCACACTCTTTTCCAGAGTGGTTGCACCATCTTAGACTCCCTCCAGCAGCGTGTGAGTGGGCTCCAGTTTCTCTCCATCTTCACCAGCATCTGGTTTTGTCACTATATTTCATTTTATTTGTTCTGATGAGTGTGCAGGGACACCTCACCGTGATCTGAATTTGCATTTCCCTAACGGCTAACAAGGTTAGACACTTTTTCATCTGCTTATCGCCATCTGTAAACCCTCCTCAATGAAATATCTTCTCACGTCCTTTGCTCATTTTTGAATTGGATTGCTTTTAACCGTTGAGCTTTGATAATTTCATGTATCCGTTAGATCCTGTCGTTTGTCAGATAAGGCGTTTCTAATATCTTCTCCTCTGTAGCCTATAATTTATCCTCTTAACAACGCTCTTCAAAGAGCAAAAGTTTTCAATTTTGATGAAGCTCAAATATAAATGGTTCCTTTTAAGGACCACGTTTTTGATGTCAAATCTTCCAATGCATTGCCTATCCCTAAGTCCCAGAGGTTTTCTCCTGTGTCTTTTTCTAACAGTTCAGTTTCAGGGACTTCTCTGGCGGTCCCTGGTTAAGCTCTGCCTTCCAGTGCAGAGGAGGTGGGTTTGATATCCGGTCGGGGAGCTAGATCCCACATGCCTCGGGGCAACTAAGTCTGCTCCCCCCAACTAAGACCCAACACAACCAAAAATAAGTAAGTAAATAAAAAATAAAGTGAAAGGATTAATTTTTTTTAAGTTTCAGTTTTACAGCTTAGACCTCAGGTCTACTGTGAGTTGATGTTTGGATAAGGCATAACTTAGGTCAAGGTTCTGTTCCTTTCTTTCCTTTTTTTCTTTTTGCTTACGAGTGTCCAGTTGCTCTGGCGACATGGGTTTGAAGGCTCGTTTTCCTCTATTGAAGCGCTTTTGCACATCTGTCAAAACCCAGCAGGCACTTTGCTGTGCATCTATTTCTGGGTTCTCTGTCTGGTGCACTGATCTGTGTGTTCATCCCTCCCTAAGTATCTCAAGTCTTTGTTAATGTGGCTACCTAATCAGTTTTGGCTCAGATGGTGAAAAATCAGCCTGCAGTGCAGGAGACCCAGGTTTGATCCCTGGGTCGGGAAGATCCCCTGGAGGAGGGAATAGCTACCCGCTCCAGCATGCTTGCCTGGAGAACCCCTTGGACAGAGGAGCCTGGCGGGCTACAGTCCATGGGGTCGCAGAGTCGGACACGCCTGAGCGACACACTTTAAAATAAGTCTTAAAATCAGGTAGACTAATTCCTTTATTCTTCTCCAAATTACTTCAGCTTTTCTAGTTTCTTTGTCTTTCGGGTAAGTTTTGTAATGATCTTGTCTCTTTCTACAAAAAATACTGCTGAGATTGATAGGAATAGCACTCAGTCTGTGTATCAGTTGGGAAGAATGGACTTCTTTGCTGTGCTGAGCCTTCCAGTCCATGAACACAGCGATTCCCTCCATTCATCTAGATCTCTCTTCACTCCCCCCGTCAGCGTTGTGTGGGATTCAGCACATATCGTATCTATGTTTTATTAGGTTCACACCTAAGTGTTTCGTTTTTTAACGATTGTAAATGGCAATGCATTTTTAACCTGTTTTATTTACTTGTGGCTGCGCCAGATCTCTCCTGCTGAAGGGCCGCCTCCAGGTGCAGCGAGCCGCGGCTGCCGTCTAGCTGCCCCGCTCGGGCTTCTCATCTCAGTGGCCCCCTTGCAGCAGAGCACGGGCTCTGGGGCGCTGGGGCCTCAGCGGCGGTGGCCCAGGGCCTCAGCAGGTGCAGCTCTGGAGCACAGGCTCAGTAACTGTGACACACAGGCTTTGCTTTTCCACAGCAAGCGGGATCTCCCCAGACCTGGGGTCGAGCTTGCATCCCCTGCGTTGGCAAATGGATTCTTCACCTCTTAGCCGCCAGGGAAGTCCTGGCAATCAGGGTCCACACGCTCCATTGCAGTGATACAGAAACAAACTGATTTCCATGTTCGTCTTGTATACTACAGTCCTGCTTAATCCCTGTATTAGTCCAGTGAGTTTTTCATAGATTCACTGGGGTTATTTATGTAGACAAATGCCATCTGCAAACAGGGGCAGTCTTACTTCTTTCTTTCAGATGTGTGTGCCTCTTATTCCGTTTTCTTGCCTTATTACGCTGGCTAGGACGTTAGATAGAGTGGTGTCACACGGAGTAATGGCAGTGCAGAGTGAACCCAGCTCCCCGTTAAACAGAGGTGAGAGTGGGCATCCTTGATTTGTTCTTGATCTCGAGGGAGATGAGTCAGTGTTGACCGTGTATTTAGTTACACGAGTGTGTGTGCTGAGTTGCTTCAGTCCTGTCCAGCTCTGTGACCCCATGGACTGTAGTCCACCGCGCTCCTCTGCCAGTGGGATTTTTCAGGCAAGATTACTGGAGTGGTTGCCATTTTCTCCTCCAGGAGATATTCCTGACCCTGGGATCGAACCCTAGCCTCTTATGTCTCCTGAATTGGCAGGAAGTTTCTTACCACTAGGGCCACCCGAGAAGCCCATATTTAGTTATAACATCAGGTGTCACGATCACAGTCGTTTTTCTGTAAATGTTGTCTATCAAGCTGAGGAATTTCCCCCTTGTTCCCAGTTTGCTTAGAGTTTATTATGAATAGATATTGAATTTTGTCAAACTGTTTTTCTTCATAGATTAGTATCATCATATGATAGTTCTTCCTTGCCTCTTAGTATAAGGAATCACACTGGTTGATTTTTAAATCAACCAGCCCTGCACCCCTAGAATAAACCCCATCTGGTTGGCTTAGTTGTGTCCAGCTCTTTGTGACTCCATGGACTGTAACCCAGCAGCCTCCTCTGACCGTGCACTTTTCCAGGCAGTAATACTGGAGTGGGTTGCCAGCACAGGTGCGGGCTGCTGCTGGCCTGTGGGCGCCCCCAGCACGGTGCACAAAAGCCCATGCTTGAGGCACCTTCTCAACCAGGACTGCCTTTCCCCATGGGGTCGCAGCAGCCCAGGAAAAGCAGGATGAGGCCACGAAGACAGGCAGATGTGATTCTGGCCTCCAGGAATACCGCGAGGCGGAGCCTGTGCTGGCCCGCCAGCTCCTGCAGGCTGTGGCCAAGGGGTGCACAGAGGGCCTGAGAGCTCCCGGGCAGGGGGGTGTAGGGTGGGCCTTGGGGGCTGGACAGCCATGGCCCAGGTGGGGCACAGGGGAGACTGGCTTGGCGAGGGATGGACAAGGACCGTCTGGGTTTGGGGAGCCCAGGCTTTCCAGGCCAGCAGGGACATCTTCACTCGGACTATATGTGCCCCCCATTACTGGGGGTGCAGAGGGTTCCATGGCCCCCTGGTCTTCTCTGCCCAGCACCCTCAAGCCAGCCTCTAGACAACCAGGCAGGAGAAAGGCAGGAAGCAGAATGCCATGTGACAGGCAGCAGATGGCCTCTGCTCTTAGGAGAATAACCCAATTATTTGACAGTGTCTTTCCAGCACTCACGGCAGCTGTCCCATGTCTAATGGACGGAATCACCAATTAGTAACAGCAGCCTCTGCCCCTCTGAGTGCCCACTGGCTAGGTGCCCTGAGTGGCGATGACGGCGCCGGCCCCGTGTCCCTGTGGTAACACGGGCAGCCCCACAGGGGGCCAGCCCCCGGCCAGGAAGTGGCCGGCCTCTGCCCTCACGCCTGTGTTTCCCCGAGGCCGTCACCTCGTTCGGGTAATTTCCAGTCTCCACTTCCTCCCCAGGAAGTGGCCTGCCCAGCCCATCAGCCCTCTGCTCCCCTTCGTGCAGGTGCCCGAGGGGGGCCCAGGCTGGCGGCCACACAGCCATCAGGCCCAGCCTGAGTCTCTTCTCTCTGCTGGAGCAGGGGGCCCTCCCTGGGCAGGCACACCTCAGTCAGAAGGTGGCCTGAACGAGCATCCACGGTGTGACTCAGGGTCCCCATGCCAGGTGGCAGAAAGGCCAGCTTACGGACAGAGCCACAGGAGGGCAGGCCCAGGTGAAGGGCCCCACCGAGGGCCGTGACGGACGAGGCCTGGGCCTGGCAGGGGTCTTCCAGGTTGGTGAGACTCAGCTGCCTGCCCGTAGCTGTAAACAGCAGCCATCAGCAGCTCTTCTCAGGACTGGCTGCTCATCTGAGACTTGTCCTGAGCCCAGCCCACGTCATCGCGAACCCCGGACCCCTCCTTTAGGGGTCTCTGCTCAGGGCAGTTCCCACCCAAAGTGCCTTTCCCACCCAAGTGGCAAACTCTCGCTCATCCATCAAGACCCTGGCAAACGTCCACCCTCATGATGCCCAGTGGGGTCAGGTCCTCACCCTCTGGGGCTGCACCCAGACCCACCCACCCTGGGTCCCACAAGAGCGCACATGACTCCCAGCGCTCCAGAGAGGTCAGCCTGGGCCGAGGCGGGAGGTGCATCCGTGGATGACCACATTCATTGGCCCCGTCTCCCGGGGTAGTGCCAGCGGCTGCCGGAAGCGCCCAGGATCCATCCGCTCTGCCCTCACGCTTGTGTTTCCCTGAGGCCGTCACCTCGTTCGGGTAATTTCCAGTCTCCACCCTGACTACTGGCCACTCCTGTCTGGTCTCGGAGGAGCTGCTTCCTCTGGCCGAGCTGGATAAACAGGCCCCGCCCAACAGGCCAGCGGGAGGGTGGGCGGAGGCAGGCGGTGCGGCCAGGAAGCCAGGGAGAGGCCGGAATGGAGACCCGAGGTGCCGGGCCGGGGGTCCACCAGGGCCCCTGTCCAGGAACCACCCAGTGTGAGGCTTCCGGGTGCAGAGGGCAGCCCCCCGCCCCACCCTCCCCACACCGGGGTGGGGTTCCGGCTTTGACCCCCAGCTGCCCAGACCCCGCGCGCCCCCGCAGCAGCATCCATCTGCTCCTGGCGACTGCAGCTCCCGCCCATCCATTGCGTCTGGCCCAGCTCGGCCGCCCTGGTCACGGCCCCACTCAGAGAAGGGCAGCCTGCGGGCCGCGGGGCCGTTCACAGCCTCCAGGGTCCCGCGAGAAGCCCTGCCCCACTCCACCCCCAGACGCCACAGCCCGCCCTGCTGGTGACCCCTCTGCCCGATGGGGTCACCTCACTGCAGGGCCTCTCCCTGGCCCGACGCCCTCCCCAGTGGCCGGCAGCCTTGTTGGGGCTCCGCCTGGTTGCCAGGACCGCTAGGGGACATGGGTGCCTGTCTTCCAGCGACCTGGCTGCTCTCTGAGCCGTCTGCACCCCAGGGCCTCCTGGGGGCCGCTCCTTCACTGGGCCTTCCCCCGCCCACCCCAAACACACCTCCCCACCAGTGCTGCCAGCTCCTTCCCCTCACAGGGGTCTCCCCTGGCACGGACCAGACTGTCCTGGGCGTCACGTCTGAGAACCCAGGCACTCAGCCTTCCCGCGTCAGGAGCACCCATGTCGGCCCAGAGCCGAGGCCCACATCCTGCCCACAGCACCGCCGTGATGAAAGTCCCCGGACATCCTCACCAACCCAGTGTGGAAACCAGGCCCCCAGCGACGCTCTGTCCTAAGGCACCGAGGGCACGCCCTGCCTTCTATCAGAAGGGGCGTGGATGAGGAGCACGGGAGCCGGTGCCGTTCCCTGGCTGGCCCGGCCCCACACCAGCACCTCGAGCCGTGGGAACAGGTCAGAAGCCTCTGATGTGCTTCTGGGAGCAAGTCTCAGGGCCGCTGCACATACAGTCGGCCAACTGAGGCCGGCTTCCAGGTGACAACACCCGGAGAGCAGCGGGCAGTCCACGGCAGCTCTGCCCACGCGAGGGCTGGTGCGGACAGTCACAGAGCCTTGTGGCAGTGCTCCCCGTGGCGGCCGGAGATGCCCAGCCAGCTAGCGCGGACGAAGGCCCAGTGTCTGGGCGCGGGGCGGGCTGGGGTCTCCCCACGTCTCCCGGGAGCGGCCCCCGCACCGCTGACGCCCTGGCCCTGGGCCTCTGCGCTCATCGCCCGCCTCACGTAGAAACCTCCTCCCGTCCAGACCCTCGGCCCCTCTTCTGGTCCCGGATTCGCACTGGGGGGCAGGATGTGGGGCAGGGAAGGCCAGGAGCTGGGGTGCGGGGTGGGGGTGGACTTACGAGCTTGGAGCCCCAGGATCCAGGCTGCAAGGAGCCAGTCTGGAGCTTGGGAACTGACACCCGTGACAGTTAGTGTGGAGGTGGCCTCACACACTCACGACCCCGGCACACGCCTGCAGCGTTCTCGGCCAGACCACAGCAGGCTAGACCCCAAGGGGCACTAACCTGCATCGTCAGGGATGCAAGGAGCCAGTCTGGAGCTTGGGAACTGACACCCGTGACAGTTAGTGTGGAGGTGGCCTCACACACTCACGACCCCGGCACACGCCTGCAGCGTTCTCGGCCAGACCACAGCAGGCTAGACCCCAAGGGGCACTAACCTGCATCGTCAGGGACGATGATGCCTGGGTGGTGGTTCCAGCCGAAGCACCAGGGGCGGGCAGGACTTCAGAGGAGGGGGTGGGGACAGGAGACGGCAGGCAGGGGTGAGGCGGGGCTGGGGTGCCGGCTTCTCCGGGCATCAGGTGCCAGGGATTCAGTCCAGGCAAGGCCTGACAGCACTGTCAGAGGTGGGGTGTGCCACGGTGACCTCGGCACCTCAAGACCCCAAAGCACGGGAACCCTGGGCTCCCCCATCCCCTGCTGCTGGGGCCACAGTTATTGTTCGATCACCGAGATCATCGAGTTACAGCCAGCTCTTTGGGACCCCATGGACTGAGCACACCAGACTTCCCTGTCCTTCACCATCTCCCAGAATTTGCTCAAACTCATGTCCATTGAGTCAGTGATGCCACCCAACCATCTCAGCCTCTGCCGTCCCCTTCTCCTCCTGCCCTCAATTTTTCCCAGCATCAGGGTCTTTTCCAGTGGGTGAGCTTTTCACATCAGGTGGCCCAAGTATTGGAGCTTCAGCTTCAGCATCAGTCCTTCCAATGTATATTCAAGGGGATTGACTGATTTGATCTCCTTACTGTCCAAGGGACTCTCAAGAGTCTTCTCCAACACCACAGTTCGAAAATATCAATTTTTCGGTGCTCAGCCTTCTTTACGGTCCAACTCTCACATCTGTACAATAGATGGCGAAGCAGTGGAAACAGTGACAGACTTTATTTTGGGGGGCTCCAAAATCATTGCAAATGATGACTACAGCCATAAAATTAAAAGCCGCTTGCTCCTTGGAAGAAGAGTTATGAGCAACCTAGACAGCTTATTTAAAAGCAGAGACATTACTTTAACTGACAAAGGTCCACATAATCAAAGCTATGGTTTTTCCAGTAGCCATGTATGCATGTGACAGTTGGACCATAAAGAAAGCTAAACATCAAAGAATTGATGCTTTCAAACTGTGGTACTGGAGAAGACTCTTGAGAGTCCCTTGGACTGCAAGGAGATCCGACCAGTCCAACCTAAAGGAGATCAGTCCTAAATATTCTTTGGAAGAACTGATGCTGAAACTCCAATACTTTGGCCATCTGATGCAGAAAACTGACTCACTGGAAAAGACCCTGATGCTGGAAAAGATTGAAGGCAGGAGGAGAAGGGGATGACAGAGGATGAGATGGTTGGATGGCATCACCGACTCAGTGGACATGAATCTGAGTAAACTCCGGGAGTTGGTGATGGACAGGGAGGCCTGGTGTGCTGCAGTCCATGGGGTCGCAAAGAGTCAGACACGACTGAGCGACTGCGCTGAACTGGCTATAGGGAACTTTGTTGGCAAAGTGATGTCTCTGCTTTTTAATACACTGTTAGGTGACTGTGTTTGCAGAAGAAGTGACTGAGTTAAAACGATGTCATTAGAGTGGGAGCTGATCCAGGGTGACCGTGTCCTTGTAAGAAGGGCAAATCTGGGTCCAGACAGGGAGAGCCACGTGGAGACAGAGGCAGAGGCCCGAGGGGTGGACCCACATGCCCAGGGGTCCCCGAGGCTGCCACAGGCAGCTGGGAAAGATGCACAGACTCCCCCAGGGCCTTCAGAAGGGACCGGCCCCATGATACCCTGACTGTGGGCCCCCCTCCAGAACCCGGAGGACAGCTTCTGTGTGTAAGCCCACCCGCCCGTGGTTCTGCTTTGTGGCCACTCTCAGAGACTGATCCTCCGGTGGCGGGGGAGGGTGCTCTCTGGAACGGTCTCCCTGCCCCTTTTAGTTCCGGACAGGATTTGGACTCCATGCTCTCCCAGCTCGGGGTGCGGCTGTGCGGGCGGGGTGACTGGCCTGCAGTCCAGAGCTGCAGCCGGAAGTCTGATGTGAAGCTGCGTTCCTGCAAATCAGTGTCTGCCTCCATGCCGCGAGCCTGCAGGAGGGCGAGTATTTCCCAGGGAGGCAGGGAGCCCACCGGGCCCAGGCTCAGAGGTCCTGCTCCCCCTCCCCTGGTCCTGGGCCAGCAGGACCCTGCCAGCAGCTCCCCTCCCACACCCCATGGGTTTTCCCAGCCCAGCACTCACCCCCTGTATGTCCTGCAGCCTCGCCCCACATACAGCCTGGCCCCACCTGCCTACCCTCCTGGGCCCTTGGGCCGAGCTGGGGCTGTCGGGGCCAGGGACGGGCTGAAGCACAGCAGCCTGCAGGCCTCATGATATGACCAGTGGCATGACCCCTGGGCCACGGCTGGCAGGGGAGGAGGGGGTGCACCGGACGTTCCAGAAAGCCAGCTTCCTCTTCCTCGTTAGCAGCACCTGACGGTACATGTAACTGCTTCTCCCTGGTGCTGCTGGAGTGTTTCTGGAGCTCTGGGAAGGCTTAATTGACTGAAATTTAATGCCAGTTACTGAAATCCTGGCCCGTTTGTCTGCTGTAACGTAATAGAAACGCCAGCCCTTACAGAGCGCCGGCTGGCCCTGTCCTCCAGCTTTAGCATACACACCCTCGAACCAAGCTCCTGAGGGCCTTGCACAGCCCTCACTTTACAGACGCCTAAACGGAAGCCCAGAGAGGTTAAGGGACGTGCCTGACGTCACAGAGCTGGCCCGACACGGAGCCAGGGTTGAGCCTGGGCGTCTGCATCCAGAGCACCAGTCTGCTAACCAGTGCTTGTCCTGGGCCTGCTCGATCGGCCGGGGTGATGGCTCTCCATTGGGACAGAGTCGGAAGAGGGAGGCAAGGAGCGAGACCAGGATGCCTGTGGGCACCCCACGCCCCCAGGGACCTGCCATCTCCTGCCCGCACCGGGCTTCTCTTTGCCTCACAAAAGCCAGGAGCAGCTTCATAGAGCGCTCTGTCCCAGCCGCCAAAGCTCCACCAGCTAAAGGGGGCTGGGGCGAGCGCGCTGGAGGCGGGGGAGCCCCACGCAGCGCAGGCCCACGGGGCGGGGCTCCGCGGCCGGGCACGCGCATGCACTCCGCTCCGGGCACAGCCACGGAGCGCACGCCCAGGTGCCCGCACTCCCTCTCGCCCCCAGGCGGGCTAAGGCCTCCGCCTCTCCACGGGTGCTGGGGTAGGAACAGCAGTGGCCGTAGTAGCAGCAGTGACGGAAGGGGCGGGGGTCTCTCCCCTGCCCAGCAGTAACTCCGGGTGGGGCTGCACGCCCCCCGCACGGAGTGACGTCCCTGGCGTCCGTCCTCGCGCCCTGGAGGTGCCTGTGAGTCGGCAGCTGCTGGTCCTCTTGGCCGCGGGGTCTCAGGACGCACCTCGGCTCCGCGCTCTGTCCCGGCCCTTCCTCCCGGGGCCCAGCGCCCCTTGGGCCTGCCCACGGCCTTCAGCGTTTCTCTTGCCTGTGCGGCAGCAGTGGCGTCTCGCTGGGTCCCCACCGCGGGCGGCAAGCCGTCCAGGCCTGCAGACGCGCCGCGCTGAGCAGAGGGGACCGCGGGCCCCCAGGCACACAGGGCTCTTCACGGTGCAATCAGCACCGGCTCATTACAGGGAGACAGTAAATCTTCACTCTTTAAATGCAATCGCAGTAAAAATCAGAGCGGGCTGGTCCCAGCTGTCACACTCGCTGGGCGCTGGGTCAGTCGTTAAAAGGGAAAGGTCACCGTTGCCTCTCAGTTGAGTTGTAATCGGATTCGGATTCGGCCTCTTCCGGCTTCCCGCCTGTGCCTGGCCAGGGCCTGGGCGCCTCCTGAAAGTGATGGGAGGAGAGAGATGACCTCATTTACATTTAATTGTCTTGTTTATCTGCTGTGGCTCTGTGGTTGTTTTAATAAAGGGCACGGTCAGATAAAGGCTACATTTGCATCCTGGAAGGGAAGTCTGACAAGGTCTCCTGGTGTTGACATTTATTGTTTGCAAATGAGATAATCCAATAAGGAGGGAGCCAGCTCCCGGCCTGAGCCTGGAGGACCTGGGGCCCCCTGAGGGACGGTGGGTCTCCTGGGATCCTGCAGGAGGAGCGACCCAGAGTAGGGAGCAGGTGACTGAGGGCCTCTCACAGCACCTGTTGGGCTGGGCCACCTGCAAGCTAGAATGAGCGTCCCCCTTTGCCAAACAGACAGCTGAGGCTCAGAGAGGTCAAGTCACTTGCCCAAAGTCACACAGCTGGAAGGTAGGCCGAGTGAGGAAGGCAGCAGGGCACTCCGAGCGCTATACTCTGTTACTTGGCATAGCACACCTCCAGGACCAGGACACCTGTTCTAATTCACAACATTTTTGTGCTTGTTTTTTTAATTCTGTGAGTATGGAGTTCCCATCTCTCCTGCTTCCGACCATCTCTGGGGACCCAGTTATGGTTGTCAGAACTTCCAAAGAACCTTCTAAGAATTCCTAGAGCTGCAGAATCTCTACTTTCCAGACTCAAATAAAGATTCCGGCAGAGGATTATTTTTTACTTTGTAAATCTGACTTACCTGAAAAGTCATAAAAGATTGGCATGTCAGGTAAATGACACATTTCATGATTGGATTTATTTGAAAACAATATTGTTACTAGCTCTCTGGGCCCAGGGGCCTCCTCAAAGCTGCCCACTCCATGCCCACTCCTAAACTACCCTCTGTCACAGCCCAAGGTGCTATAGATGCTGGTCGGAATGCAGCAGGATCCAAATAAATGCTGGATGGATGGATGGATGGATGAGGGATGGATGGATGGATGGACGGATGGACGGATGGATGGATGGATGGATGATGGATGGATGGATGATGGATGGATGGACGGGTGGATGATGGATGGATGGATGATGGATGGATGGATGGATGGACGGATGGACGGATGGACGGATGGATGGATGGTGGATGGATGGATGGATGGGAGGAAGAGCTGGTGAGTGGGTGGACAGACATGTGGACTGGCATCAGCCTCAGGCGGGGGCCACTCTGAGTGGATGTTGGCCGCAGCAGCCATGAGACACAAGCTCCCAGGCCCGGTCACACCCCACCGGCTGAGGCCGAGCCCCCCGGCACCACTCTCCCAGGCATCTGAGCAAACTGGTTCAGGCCTCGCATCCCTGAGCTGATGACAAGGAAGGGGCATCACCAAGGTTACGCCCAGCCTGGGGCATCACCAGGGTGCCCAGAAGCTGGAGGTCAACCCCATGCCATTCACATGGGCCATGCTTTGGGGTCTGAAATGTTACAATCCATCCTTCTCAGCATAACCCAACGTCCCAACATCTCCAGCCTGGGGAACCACACTGTCCTTCAGTCCCCAGGTCCAATGCCATGACCCCCACTCACACCCCAGAGTGTGCAGATCTCAAGAGGCTCATCCGGGTGGGAACAAGGCCTGGCCTGGGTGCTGGGGCCATGGGCCTCTGCCAGACCGCGAGGGAAAGCCCTGGGCCCCGCACCGCGGGGCCTGTGTGCCTCACTTGGATGCCACCACCTGTAAGCTTGGACACAGCCCCGGCTCAGGTCCCCAAAGCTCAGCTATGTCCTAGCCAGGGTGAGCCGTTAGAGAAATCTGAAGAAGTCTCTGTGACGTGCGGAGTGACCAGCAGGAGGAAAGCAGAGGAAGCGGGGCTAGGCTCCCGGAGGCCACGTCCACCCCCCACCCTCCCACCCCCCCCCGCTCCTCACGGGGCCTGCGGCCTCCTGGCACTGTGGCCTGCCTCTGCCTCTGGGGAGGCCTGGACTGAGGAAAAGACCTCAGGCACTGTGACAGTTTCCCCAAAACAAAGGATCCCTGTCTGGAGGGCTGTCCCCACTCTTGCCTGCAAGGGCCACGTCCTGGACACCGGCATGTGTCAACACTCGGCCCTGAACCTGAGGAATGAGCACCTTCTGCCCACCAGGGTGAGGCTGGGGAGAAACGGCTGGCCAGCACCCTTCTGGAAACTTCCAAGGGCTGAGCAGATGCCAGGCGACGGATCAGGTCCTCCTCGCCGCCCCCGCCCACTCGGGGCACAGCAGGACGTGATGGCGCCATGTCTCGGCTGCAAGGGTCCACTTGCCCTCAGAGGAGGGGCTGTGAGCTAATCCATCGGCAGCCAAGGATCAGTCATCGGCAAACGAGATTAAATGCCCTTGAAATGGAATTAAAATGACGTCAAGCGGCAGATCATCGTTTTCTTAACAGGGCTGGACGAGCCTGCTTGCTGCTTTAACCCTCCTCTGGCCATGCCTCAGTCCCCAGGCGTGAACGACCCAGAGCAGCGCTGCTGCGACCCCTTTGTGCTCCTGCATCAGCCCGGGGGCCACCGGGGGACTGCCGCCTAGGCCTCTCCTGCAGACACCCTCCCCGGCCTCAGAGCCCT
Organism: Madoqua kirkii; assembly: GCA_006408675.1. NCBI lineage: Eukaryota > Metazoa > Chordata > Mammalia > Artiodactyla > Bovidae > Madoqua > Madoqua kirkii. The sequence goes on along the minus strand of SJYC01122719.1, from coordinate 11,554 downwards.
TCCACAAACAGCAGGTGCTTCTCAGGCGCCAAGCATTCCTGGCAGGACCCGCAGCTGTGGGCTCAACCCTTCCTGGGGCTCCAGGAGCATGGGGAGGACGGGAGGAAGGAAGGGGGCTGGCTCCTTCCTGTACATGTTCACTCATTGAGTCCAGATGGCTCCTTCCTGTTACAGTCATTCACTCATTTGGTCCCGATTCTTTTCCCCGTTAGCCCATCCCCACATGGCCGCCCCAGGGACCAGCACTTCCCCCCAACCCCACCACTGCTGTCTGTCTGCAGCCTTCTCTGGGGAGGCCTGGACTGAGGAAAAGACCTCAGGCACTGTGACAGTTTCCCCAAAACAAAGGATCCCTGTCTGGAGGGCTGTCCCCACTCTTGCCTGCAAGGGCCACGTCCTGGACACCGGCATGTGTCAACACTCGGCCCTGAACCTGAGGAATGAGCACCTTCTGCCCACCAGGGTGAGGCTGGGGAGAAACGGCTGGCCAGCACCCTTCTGGAAACTTCCAAGGGCTGAGCAGATGCCAGGCGACGGATCAGGTCCTCCTCGCCGCCCCCGCCCACTCGGGGCACAGCAGGACGTGATGGCGCCATGTCTCGGCTGCAAGGGTCCACTTGCCCTCAGAGGAGGGGCTGTGAGCTAATCCATCGGCAGCCAAGGATCAGTCATCGGCAAACGAGATTAAATGCCCTTGAAATGGAATTAAAATGACGTCAAGCGGCAGATCATCGTTTTCTTAACAGGGCTGGACGAGCCTGCTTGCTGCTTTAACCCTCCTCTGGCCATGCCTCAGTCCCCAGGCGTGAACGACCCAGAGCAGCGCTGCTGCGACCCCTTTGTGCTCCTGCATCAGCCCGGGGGCCACCGGGGGACTGCCGCCTAGGCCTCTCCTGCAGACACCCTCCCCGGCCTCAGAGCCCTTCCACAAACAGCAGGTGCTTCTCAGGCGCCAAGCATTCCTGGCAGGACCCGCAGCTGTGGGCTCAACCCTTCCTGGGGCTCCAGGAGCATGGGGAGGACGGGAGGAAGGAAGGGGGCTGGCTCCTTCCTGTACATGTTCACTCATTGAGTCCAGATGGCTCCTTCCTGTTACAGTCATTCACTCATTTGGTCCCGATTCTTTTCCCCGTTAGCCCATCCCCACATGGCCGCCCCAGGGACCAGCACTTCCCCCCAACCCCACCACTGCTGTCTGTCTGCAGCCTGGGGTCCAGAGGCTTCATCCCCACTGACGCCTGCTTTCTTCCATCTTAGTAAAAGAGAGAAGACAGAAAATGCTGGGCCTGGGGGCCCCGGGGCAAGTGGATGCCAGCTCTAGGAATGACCTCCTCTCCCGGGGCTCAACCACACAGATGGCCCCACTTCTCCAAGCCCACCGGGTTTCAGGGACTCCCCCAGAGGCCAAACACAGTGAGTGCCTGCGGCATGCACCCCGCCCACACGCCCGGGCTGTGCGCATGGTCAGGAGAATCCCACCAGCGCCTGGCCAGGGCCCCTGCCCAGCTCCCGCCCTTCCACAGGCATGTCCATGTAAACCACGCGGCCGGCCCGTCTTGTCGGGGAAAAATATTGCCACCGAACGCACGTGTCTCTTGGTGAGGCCCCGGTTATTAGAGCAGCTAAGACAGTCTGCGGAGTTGCTGGAAGTCTTTCTTGATCATCTGCTTCAGGGCCTGATTGCTATTTCTCATTTTCGCTGCAGCAATCGCTTGTCAGACAGCGTGGCCGGTGCTCTGCCAGTTCATCACACGGGGCTGCCCCGAGCGCGCCGCCGTCAACAGCTGTAAACGGCGAGATTTACGAGACAGGCCAGGACCGCATCCTGCTGGGCCAGTCGTCAGCAGCCTGGTGCGGGGAGGCCCTGTCCCTTAGGACCAGGACCTCCAGAGGTTGGGTCTGCCCGTGTGAGGCCTTGCTGAGCCCGGCTCTGCCTGCTTCTGGGGTCTCGAAGTGGCCACGGAGGCCTGGGAAGGACCCCTCCGGGTGCCTCTCACATGTGTCCCCCGTAGCAGGCTCTGTGCTCCCCGCTTTCCCGAGAGGCTCCTCCCTCCTGGCAGCGCTGTCTGGGAGCTGTGAGCCCCCTGACTTGGGGTGGGGGTCCGCCCACCCCAGCGCCATCTCAGATCAGCCCTCCTCCTCATCACAGCCCTTGGGCTCCAGGGACCGCCTCCCCCAGGAGTTTGCTTGGATGACCTCCAAACGCCGTCCCCACCCGTCACCCCGCCCCAGCTCCATCGGGGACGGTCATTCCGCTAGCCGGTGTCCCTCTCAGTCCAGTCTGGGAACCGGGCACGTCTCCACCTGTCGTGGACCTGGGAGGAAGCTGGGGGGAGTCACCTCCTGCACCCCAGGCCCTACGTTTCCATTAGAGTAATCCTCGGCTCTGACTCAGAGCCCAGAGTTTCTTACCTGTGTTAGGGTTCCCCAGAGAAGCAGAACCGATGCGATGGATGGAGATACATATATTTAAAGAGATTTATGATAAGGAGCTGGCTTAACTTTGGAAGCAGAGAAGTCCGTCCGCCTGCAGTCAATTCAAGTTCGAAGGAGGAGGAAAAGCCACCGTCCCAGTTCACAGGCAGCCAGGCAGGACGGACCTCCCCTTACCTGGGGGACGGTCAGCCTCCTTGAGCTAGTCAGGCCTTCGACTGATTGGACAAGGCCCATCCACACTGGGCGGCCCCCCTGCTCTGCCCTGTCCGTGAGCTAAACCTTCATCTCATCCAGACACATCTGGATCACTGAGCAAACATCTGGGGACCCCGTGGCCCAGTTGGATCGATACATAATTAACCGTATCGACACCTCTCCTTCTGGCCCGGAAACAGCAGCTACGTAAGCTGCCCCTACCGTCCCCCTGCCAGTAACATGTGTCCCCAGCGCTGTGTCCCAGGCACCCTAGTCAGAGCAGACTTTTCTTTAATGCTCCCCAGGACAACTGCAGGCTTCCCGGGGGAAGCGGGTGCCCCCATTTTCCTCCCTCCAACCTCAAGTCAGCCCCTGGTGGATACTCGGTACTGGACAATGCCAGAGCACCCCCCAACCCGCAACTTTCCAAGCCCCCGAAGATGCCCCACGGTCCTGGTGATCAGACTCAGCAGGGCGCTTCTGCAACCTCCTCTGCTAGCCCTCGTACTCCGCCCAGCTCTGGGGCAGGAGGCAGGCTCTGTCCAGGGACTCGCAGGGACTGGACACGGTTGTGGACGGGGGGGCCTTCTGGCAGGACCAGCGTGCCCAGCTGCCCCATGCCTCTCCCGGGACACCAGGGTACTTTGTGGTGGCCTTTGCCTTAAAGGGGGGATTCAGGAAGAGAAGGCTGAGACCCCCAGGCTGGAGGGACCATGGCCAGGACCTTCCTCTGTCCCTCGGTGCCTGGAGCCCAGACAGTGACTGTAGGGGTAGCTGCCCAGCTCAGGGTCACCCAGGGAGATGACAGCGGCCACTGCTCCCCAGCAGCTGGCTTTACCAGGTCCACACCCGAAACACTGGACCCTGCAGTGCCCAGCTGTTCCGTGAGCCGCTTAGAGGCAAGAAAATGAGGCTCAAGATTCAGACCTGGGTCCTGGGCTTCTCGGACCTAACCACGGGTCCCAGAAGAGCCCCTGGACAAAGGCGGAGTGGGGGAGTCACAGAGACCTGGCCTCACCTGCCCTGCCCCCAGGCTGGGGTTTCCCATGCTCCAAGACACCTCCCAGCTCACTCTCTGCTAAAAGAATCAACGCAAAACACTGGGTCCATTCTTTTTCATTTTAATTGGAAGATAATTCCTTTACAATATTGTGAGGGCTTTTGCCATGCATCAGCATGAATCGGCCATAGGCACATGTCCCCTCCTTCCTAAACCCACTTCCCTCTTCACCCCATCCCTGCACTGGTTCATTTTTCAAGGGAAAAAGCAGCATTAGACAATCCCCCCACCCCAGACTCCATTCCCCTCCGAGGCTCGGGAAACTGAATCAGCAGCTCTGGGCTGGAGCCTTCACCCCTGAACCAGGCAACTGGACAGTTTGGGGGCAAGGGGTCCAAGAACCCACCCTGCCCGCCCTGGCTTGCAGGATCCTGGAAGTCGAGACAATCATATCCCAGTCTCTTTCCATAAGGAAAACAAAAAAGAACACAGAACATTTTGAAACAGGAAGCCAAATATTTATTAAACGTTTCAAAATCCATCAAAAACCACAGATGCTGGCTAGAACAAAACCCCATTTTCAGAAAGAGACAGCAGATCATAGGAGAGGCTGTGGCAATGTCAGATGCTTCTCCTGGGCCCCAACATCTGACACCCCCAGCTCCCCACCCTGGGGAAGGGCAGGGAGATCCCTTCCCCTCTCTGCCTGCAGGACCCCGTCCCAACCCCACAGACCCTTCCCAGACTAGCTCTGAGGAGGCCCGAGAAGGGACTTCCAAGTGGTGTCAACGTCTGTTGACATCGCACGTCTGCTGTGCGTGTCTGACTCCAGCAGGGTGGCTGGTGCAACAGCCGGCCAGGCTACGCCTGCCTGCAGATGCAGAGAGCTGGGCTCGCCCCTCCAGGGCCCTGAGCTGGCCCAGGACATCGGGCCACAAGTGACAACATGGCACCCAGGTCCTGGAGGCACCCAGCTAGGGGCTCCCTGTCCCAGGACCCCTGGGAAAGGGCGTGGCCACACCAAGGGCCTTGCGCCTGGGGAACAGGAGAGGCCAGGCCAGAAATCTCCCTGCCAGAGACTCACCCGGAATCCCTGGGACATCCCGGTTTGTCGGGAAGCAGTGGGGCAGCACCTGGTTCACCCCTCAGAGATGACTCCAGAAGCAGCGCACCCTCTGCACGCTGCAGGGCACGGCGTGGAAGGGCGAGGCTGCAGAGGGCGGCTGGGGCGCCTCCTGGCCTCAGAACCCCAGACCCTCCTTCCGCCCCCCCCACCCCGACACACACCCTGTGTCCTTCTGTTCCTTCCTGCCTCCTCCTCCCCAGGACCCATCACCCAAAGGATGCTCAAAGACCCCAAGACCAGCAGCAGGAGGGCCCTCATCCCATGGTGGGAGAGAGAACAGCCCTGTGACCGGCTCTTAACACTCTGGGGTCCCTGACCCCTTGCCGGCTATGGAGGGCAGAGGACAGGGCGGGGCCTGGAGGGGTTGGGCCTGGAGAGGGCAGAGCCAGGGGATAGGGCGGAGCCTGGGGAGGGCGGGGCTTGGACAGAGCACTCTTGCAGAGTGCTCAGGATGCGCTGAGACTTAGTCCAGGTCAGGCAGGTGCTGCCAGTCCCCAGCCAGCCAGGCTCTGCAGACAAGGAGGGAGGGGCCCCCTGGAGGATTCTGCATGGACAGGGGTCCAGCACTCCCGTGGCCCAAGGGGTCCCTGCGGCAATGCCTGGAGGGTGGAATGACTGTGGGCCAAAGGGGCAGCTCGGAAGCCAGGGCCTCTCCAGCGTGGTCTGCCTGCATAAGGAAGCCAAGCTCAGCGGGAACTGTTTGTAAAGGCTTTGGGTAAACACCAATTATCAGTGATTAAAACAGCCGGGCTATTAGGGAACCACAGGAGGTTGGTGCCGTTTAGGAAAGAAGTGATGTGTGTGCAGGCAGAGTGGGCCACTGGCCACGGCAGGCACACCAGCCACCCCAGGCAGAGGGTCCATGGGGCTGTCCCAGGACCACTTCAAAGAGGGGCGGCTGGGCTCCCAGGGCACTACAGAGAGAGCCTCCTGCCCTGCACACCTGCCTCTCAGGGAGGCCTGGCAGCCCCTCCCCTGACCCTCCAAAATTCCAGCCCCCTCCCACAGGCTGTCACCCGGACATCCCCCAAACATCTGACTCAACCTGGAAGACCCCTGCTCCTGCCTATAGCCCCAGGACTGCCTCCTCCTGAATGCCCCAAACCTGCTCACACACCCTACAAACCTCCAGACACAGCAACCGCAGCTCACGCACTGGGCTAGGAACCAGAAATCAGTGAGAACAAATGGGCATCTGGGCAGAGAGACGGGCAAAGAGCTCAGAGCGGCAATTCACCAAAGAAGGACAAATGACCACAAAGTGTGGAAAATGCACAATCGCGTCTAGCCAGACGATTCCCAGAACAAGAAGCAATCGTCACCAAGCTGGTAACAAAGATGAGGACGGCGGAGACACCCCCCTCCTCCCCAGCGCTGGGCGCTGCCTGGGGGAAGGGCGCAGGTGAGAGGGCAGGGAGTGCCTGCTCTGGGGGCTCGCGTGTGCCACTGGGCCCCAGTCGCACTTCCAAGGATGCAGGTGTGGGGGAGCTCCCAGCAGGGATTCCAGGAGGCATCATCGTCCACTGAACCAGCATTTCTGGCACACTGCTGTCTGCGTGAATAGCACGCAGGGGTCAGACACTCGGGACCCGAGTTCCAGCAGGGAGCAAGGGAAACAGCAAGGGTGAGAAGAGCTAGGAAGATGAAAACGGGGCTGGAGGAATGGGACTTGACCTGGTTAGGGTGGGACAGGGTGTGAGTCTGGACAGGCTGGGGTCAGGAGGACGCTCTGACAAAATGATAACTGACCAAGACCCCAGCAGAGTGATGGGTCAATTAGGACAGGATTCAGTGGCGGTGGGGGTGGAGGGGACACACCAGCATTCCTGGGACGTGCAAAGGCCCTGGGCTGGGAAGGGGCTTGGGGCCTCCAGGGAAGGAGTGCCAGGAGGAGGTGGCTGAGAGGGGAGAGGCTGGGACCCATGCTTGAGGAGGTGGCAGAGAACAGCTGTCACAGCTGGGGAGGCCTGGAGGCACCAGAGACGGCCACCCAGGGGCAGGGGGTCACGTCAGTGGAGCGTCTGTACAGGCATTAGACCGCGGCAGATACTTGTTCTCAATAAAAGATCACGATTTGAAAAACCGAGTGCATGGAAAACACCCCCGAACCTCTGACCCCAAGCGTCCACGGCCGGTGTCCTGGTACAACACCCCCAAACCTCCAACCTCGAGCGTTCCCGGCCAGCGGACCCCGGATGGGTAACAAAGGCGATGCCTTCTCCTCAGGCATGCTTGGAATTTCCAAATTTTTTAAAATCCACGCTGCATCATCACAATACATCTGTGAGGACCGTTCCCAGCCTGGGGGCCGAGAGGTGGCCCAGGAGGCGCCGGCCCAGCCCCCCAGCCTGGCCCTGAGGCTGCATCGCAGTTCAGAGATTGAACCCTCTCCATTTTACTTTGTTAATTATGCAAATAACTTGTGGAAATTCAAACTGCAGGGGCACAGGGGTCAGTCTGGCTGACCTCCTGTTCGAGTGGCCTCCGCAGGGTATTGGGTGCCTGTTGTTCTGGAACATTCTCTACGTGCTGGCATGTGCGTGGCGGGGGCGGGGCGGTGTGAGGTGTGCGGCCTGGCCACACTCTGCACAAACTGGGGTGCTGCCCTCCTCCCACCCCAGTCACCTGCCCACGGGTGTCCCTGAGGAGGAGACTGACCCCCGAGAGCCCGCAGCCCCTGCTTCCAGCTGCGCGTCCCGCCTCAGGACCTGCCTCTGCACCTGGCGTGCATTTTCAGGCGCTCCTGACACGTCCCCTTCCCTCCATGGGCAGAAGTGAGGCCCTCAGCCTGACAGAGCGCAGGCTGGAAGGACCTGGGGCCCCGAGTCAACACACGAGAAACAGCGGCCCCCTTCCCGGGAAGCTCCTCTGAAACCTTCCCACCAGCAGCGGTGCCAGGCTGCGCACGGGCACCTCCGTGTCCGTCTGGGGAGACGCCCTCTGCTCTCCTGATGGCCCCCCGCCTCATCGCCCCCCCACCCACTGGCCACAGACCCCAAGGTGACGGCAGCCTTCCTCCAGGGCCCACCCCGTAGACCTGCCCGGGCCGCATCCCCAGTGGTCACGGGACAGACAGAGGGGGCCAGCCCACCCCTCCGGGACGCCTGTAGTACGGAGTTGCCCTTCCAAGCATGCCGCTTCTCTGCTCCCACCTCCTCGTGTCTGGAGAGTTTGGTCGAATGAAGAACACCCAAGCCTCCCAGCCAGTAGATAAAGGCGCAGGCTGGGCCTGACGGGCAGTGACCCCGCACACCCGGGCCGCCAGCCTCGGGAAGCCCAGCCTCCATGCTGAGATGGGGTCAGACTGCAGCTTGCCGTCTTGGCTGGCACGCAACATTTGTTATCCGAGACAGAGCCCGAGCTCAGCCTGACAGAGCGCAGGCTGGAAGGACCTGGGGCCCCGAGTCAACACACGAGAAACAGCGGGCCCCTTCCCGGGAAGCTCCTCTGAAACCTTCCCACCAGCAGCGGTGCCAGGCTGCGCACGGGCACCTCCGTGTCCGTCTGGGGAGACGCCCTCTGCTCTCCTGATGGCCCCCCGCCTCATCGCCCCCCCACCCACTGGCCACAGACCCCAAGGTGACGGCAGCCTTCCTCCAGGGCCCACCCCGTAGACCTGCCCGGGCCGCATCCCCAGTGGTCACGGGACAGACAGAGGGGGCCAGCCCACCCCTCCGGGACGCCTGTAGTACGGAGTTGCCCTTCCAAGCATGCCGCTTCTCTGCTCCCACCTCCTCGTGTCTGGAGAGTTTGGTCGAATGAAGAACACCCAAGCCTCCCAGCCAGTAGATAAAGGCGCAGGCTGGGCCTGACGGGCAGTGACCCCGCACACCCGGGCCGCCAGCCTCGGGAAGCCCAGCCTCCATGCTGAGATGGGGTCAGACTGCAGCTTGCCGTCTTGGCTGGCACGCAACATTTGTTATCCGAGACAGAGCCCGAGCTGCTGGCGGACGAGGGATGTTATCAGCTGGACAGTGGGCCCAGGTGAGCCCCAGACACCAGCGATCGCTCACGTCGCCACCGAGGCCTCCAGAGCCACAGAGCAGTCTGGGCTCCCGAGCTCCTGTATTCAGGAGTCGCTGGGTTCTCCTGCCTCCCGATGTGACTGGCTGCCCTCACACCCAGGTGACCAGCAGGTGCATCATGCCTATGAGCGGGTGAAGCTAAGGCTGGGCATCAACTCACCCAGGACCCCCCCCCCACTCCACCATGGCCCCCAGCTGCTCAGGAGCGCCCAGGAGGTGGCCCGTCTGCCCCTGGCCGTCCTCCCATCCTGCTCGGGGGATCTCTGCAGCCTGCGTCCCCTCACAGGGACATGGCCGGGCTGGGGCTCCTCATGCCCTGTGGCCGTAGGGCAGATGGCGCTGGGGCCCACTTCTCTGAGCACCCACATCCTGCTGGAGTGGTTAGGGCTCACAGCCCCCAGGACACAGGCGCTGTGACCTGTAGTCAGGGGACAGGCCCCAGCTTCCAAGGCACTTAGGGAGCCCGCGCTCGGCACCAGGCAGGTGACCAGTTCACTGCGCCCTCCCCATGGCCCACTGAGGCTGTGGCCCTTTGTAACCCATTCTGCAGGTGAAGAAACTGAGGCCCGCAGCCAACAGAGGGAAGAGCCAGGACCAAGCTCGCGTCTGGGTCCAGAGGGCAGGGCCTATGCTTCTGACGCTAAAGCGGTTTCCCCAAAGGCACCCCCTGAACCCTGCGCCACATTCCACTGGGACCCGCACAAAGGGGGCTGCTCTCAGCCCCTCGGCGGCAGGCACACAGCCTGGCCCGGTCCAGAGGGGGACCAGGGCTGACATGGGCGAACGCAGGCGTTCCCACCTCAGACCCCTCCTCCCAGGAGGTCCCCCCCCCCGGTGGGGAGAGGAGGCTGCACAGAGCCACACGCAGCAGGCACAGCAGAGGCATACAAGGGTGCAGTGAGCGCCGACGAGGCCAGGGCCGCGCTGCTCAGCCAGTGAGGGTAAGCCCCCGCCCCTCCTTGGGTGAGCCCAGCCCTGCCCCTGCCCCGGGGTGGGGGGTCTACCTCCACCCTAGCCCATGAGGCAGGACACTCCAGCCTCAGCCGTAGCGTCTGCCCGCAAGCTAGCAAAGCCCCGTTAGCAAAACACGGGCCTCGGTCTCACTCTGAACGAGGCACCTGCCCACTCCCTCCGCCCCGCAAAGCCCCCTGGGCATCCCTGGGGGCCCTGCAGCCACCACCACCAACAGCCCAGCCCATCGGTCCCTGCCCCGCTCATTAGGACCCTCCCCGCCACCAGCCAGCGAGGTGGCCGCGTGAGTGACCTGCCGGGCGGAAGCCCATGGAAGGCCCGCCTCGGGCTTCTGGGCCCCCGCCTGCCGAGCCGCCCGCAGATCTGGGGCGTGTACGCGGGCGTCCTGCACCCGGGGAAGCCAAGTGGAACAAATGAGATTGGAATTTTATGCTCCTTTTATTGCGTGTCTCTGCAGATAGCTTTTTTAATTAGTTTCTAACGCATCACCTCTGGCGGCACCAAACAAGTCACCAGCCCCCCGACCCGCCATCCCAGGCCGGTGGGCCGAGTGCAGCCCCCTCGCTGGCTCGGCCGGGACGCCGGGCCATAGACGCAGGGTCTCGGAACCAGAGGCCCCGTGCGGGACATCGGCAGCCGGTCCTCAAGGCAAGCACGCCTGCCTTCCTGTCATCCCGGCTGCCTAGGCGCCTATCCAGGGCCTCCACGGGCGTGCTGGGCCCCCGGGGGATGTCTCCCAACCTCCCTGGGCCTGGTGCGAGCCCTCCTGCTGGCGCTGCCCTCATCACCGAGGTCTCGGGGGCACTAGACCGCCCGGCCCTCCAGCCTCAGTGTAGGCCTGTTCCCCCCACCCAGAGGCCTCCGTGTCCCCCCCAGACCCCCTCCTTGCTGCGTTCGGCAAGGTCTGGGGCTGGACACCCCTCCCCCCTCGCTCACCGGGGCACCAGGTGGGCACAGGGTCCAAGCCACCCCGGCACCCCCCTGCCAGTACCAGGCGGGCTCCCCAGCCCAGTGACCACCCACGCGTGGAGAGAGCCCAGGTTCCATTCCCCAGCCCCTGCACTGTCCCCGGCGAAGCGCAGCGCTGGCCTTCCTGGAGAGGAGCTGGGGACAGAGGGCCGAAAAGCCGTGTGCGCTTAACGAGCCCTGTCAAGGACTCCTGACCAGATTCAATTACCACCCGGGGCTTACAAGCCTGGGCGCTCCACAGAGCAATGTGACCTGCGCCAGCTGGCTGCGGGCTCCCCGCCCACCATCTCCCCTGTGAATGGGGAGGGGGTGCTGGGGAGGGCCTGACGCCAAGGTTACCTCTGGGGCCTTTTCCGCCTTTTCCGGGGCTCGGGAAGCGCCGGTGCGCGGCCGACACTCAGCTGCAGAACCAGCACAAAGACGGATCAGGGGTTTCTGGAAGTCCTCGAGGGCTCTGGACTGAGAATGAGCGTGTTCCCAGCCTGCTCACGGCCAGCCCCGCCGTCCTGGGGCTGCAGGCCTCGGCACACACTCGCCCCTTGGCACACACAGCTTGGCCGAAGCTGACTGTCCCTGAGAGGACCCACAACCCGCGAGGTGGCAGGAAGAGTCGCGCCCCACTCCAGCCCAGACTGGAAGGCGAGTGGGGGTTTCCGTGGTGCTGGCGGGGCTGGTCTGAGTCCAAGCCGGGCCCCCAGAGGGCAGATGGACAGAGTCATGGAGCCGCACCAGCCAGGGGCCGCCCCGAGCTGTCCCCGAGGCCCCGCCTGAGTCCTGCCCGGGGTCAGGACTCCCAGGAAGCGGCCCGGCGCCCTGCCTCCCTCCCAGAGG
>SJYC01122718.1:0-41743 GCA_006408675.1 Madoqua kirkii | reverse complement strand
CAGAAGATACACTAAGGAACATTCTTGAAAGGAGCAAAGAATGAGGTCTAACCCTCAGGTAATTCCCTTCCTGCAAAGACATGGCTTATGGACAAATTTGGGTGCTTCCACATGCCCAAAGTTCAGGCTTGGCTAAAGGGGATTTATGTGCAGAGGGACTTCTGGGGAATGGTTAAGGATGATTTGCAGTACCAGACCCTACAATTATTCACCAGATGCCCAAAGTCTTGGAATGGAAGGGGAAGCCACATAATATAAGATCACCTGCCCAACATTTCCCTGAAGATAATGCTCCCCTAAATTGACAGATGGGTTTCCCTGGTGGCTCAGATGGTAAAGGATTCACCCGCTCATGCAGGAGATTCTGGTCTGACTCCTGGGTCAGGAAGATCCCCTGGAGAAGGAAATGGCAACCTACTCCATATTATTGCCTGGAAAATCCCGTAGACAGAGGAGCCTGACTGGCTACAGTCCTGGTGGGTCGCAAAGAATCGGACTCGACTGAGCAACTACGCAACAATAATCAGTTGAAGGATGTAGAGACGTGGCGCTGGGCACGATGGGTCTGAGGTCCAGCAGGACAGTCCACATGCATGCCCAATCCCTGACTTCACCAAGACAGGCAAGACCCAGAACTTCAGGCAAAATCTACTGTGTGTTATCCACCAGCTGTTTCTGATGTTCCAATACTTCCCTCTTCCTAACAGGAAAAGTGATCATTAAGATTTTCCATTTAAAAAAGTTTCTTTGAGCAGATGACAGGAATACAGAGCACCTTTTCTGGTCTTTGTTTGCTGTTGTGGAGGCCATCCAGTGGGAAATGGACTGGACCTCATTTCCAGTCCTGTGAGCACAACTCTTTCGGTCATGGGCATTCCTCTTTCCACAGATGTATCCTATTTAAAGCACAGGAACAGAAAGAAACCCCTTGACTATATAGCATTTTTCAATGCTTCTTCTTACACTTGCCTAGCCTCCCACAAGGAACATCCATGGGACTTCTAGCTCGACACTCTTTGGACAGAAGTGGAACCAGCCCCTGCCACTTGCTCTTCTTTGCTCCAATATGCCCACACATTCCTTCCTGTTCTTAACTGACCACAAGTCTTAAGGGGAAACCAAGTTTGGGTGGAGGTCCTAGTTACTTGCTCTCTGCTGTGGTTGTATAGTTGTGACCAGGGTACAAAATCAGGTGTAGGAGTACAAATATGCTGTGCAGGGTTAAATTGTCACTGTGGACACTTTTACTTATACCCACTGGGGTTTCTACAGCTCAGCAGTAAGTACAAGGCTGATGGAGTGCCAATATTCTATCTACTCATCTGTCCATCCATCTATTCATCCATCAGTCCACCCTTCAGTTCATCTATCCAGCCATCCAACATTTGTTGAGTGCCTGCACACTGCCATGTATTGGGAATAAAGAGAAAAAAGAGAATGAGAAAGCTTCTCTCTCGAAGAATTCAGAGTCTCTAGGAGAATGCTCCTATGAGCAGAAAACTTTGAATTATTGATAACATTTCGATGGGTGCTACAGTAGCTTCATGGACTGAATAAACACCAGCCAGAACTAGAATGTGGTCTTTTGCGTGCTCCTCCAGTGGGCATCCTAGAAGACTTGGTCATCAGAACATCACTGTGGCAGCCCTGTTGCTTCAGGGAGCAAACACAGATCATGCCCATTCATGTCTGTGGTGGGGATATGGGGAGACCTGCTCTAATACCCAGCACCCCCTATGGGCACATGTCTCAGCACTCATCACCTGCACAGTGACTTCCCACAATGATCCTGCTACCAGGAATTTGGGGTGTGATGGAAATTGTGCACAGCAGCATGGAGAAATATCCTTCTAGAAGGGATTTGAAAATAGTATGTAGAAAAGTGAAACTGAATGTGCTTTGGCAGTTTTGAAACTTTTGATCAAATCGTCAGTGATTTGTAGGTCCTTAGATCAGTTATTAGCTGGTATTTTTGATTATCTATTTCCTAGATTTCAAGAGCCTCATCAAAGACCTCCTAACAATCCCTTTACAAAAAGGGAAGGAAAAATAAATTATTCAAAATCAGGCACCGGAAAGAGTCAGACTGACAGTACCATGTGCTTCAAACTCTTAACACACTGTTAGGAGTGTCAACAGTTAAGAGCTCTTTCATCATCAAACCATAGTCTGCCATCCCATGATGTCTGTAATTAGAGACTCAGATTACTCATTTTGAATTTATTCCAGACGATATGAGTGTCCAGGTTATACCCTCTCTAGAAGACTATCTCACAGAAAGAGGCACAGTTCAATAGTTAAGTGCTCAAGATCCAAAACTAGACTACAGGTGAAATCAGCCTTGCCACTTCTCAGCTGTTGTGGCCTTGGACAAATCGCTTGACTGCTCTGTGCCCTAGCCACGCATGTGTCAAAAGGAGGCTAATTGTCTCTGCTGTCTAGGTGACGATGATGACATGAGTTTCTGTGTGTAAGGCACTTACAGCAGGGCCCAGCCCATGGAAAATGCTACATAATAGTGCTTGTTCAATAAAACTTAAGGTTCCAACAGTGCCTTCTTAGCACTTCTTATCAGCTTACTTCTGTTTTCTGAATTTAATCATGATGTACATTAACCTAGGTGGCTCAGCTGTAAAGAATCTGCCTGCCAATACAGGAGGCTCAGGAGACGTGGGTTTGATCACTGGGTTTGGAAGTTCCCCTGGAGGAGGAAATGGCAAGCCACTCCAGAATTCTTGCCTGGAGAATCCCAGGGACCCATGAAAGAGAGGAGCCTGGTGGGTTACAATCCATAGGGTCAAAGAGTTGGATGCGACTGAACACACACACACGTGCACATTAACCAAAGCAAACTAGAGGCATTGTTCTAGGAGTACCTAATTTTCTCTCCCTTGCCCTAGTTTTTTCAGTAGAAACACTATTAAAGATTGAGTTAACAGGCCCGGCTTCCGCATTAAAGTAACCCTAGCATATTGGTTCTTTTCGGTTTGTCCTCAGTAGACTGGAATCATGAATGGTTTTAGTTTCTGCTTTTAATTATGAGGAATATGACAGATCATTCTGCTCTCAAGCTTCCTGCTCATAGACTGCTAGCTGTTACAGACAGCTTGAATCAACAAGAAGGGATGGGGTAGGACCAGGGTTCAAACTTGTCGTAGGAGTACAGCCATGCTGTGGAGGATCAAATCATTGCTGTGGTTCATTGTTCAGTCACTCAGTCATATTTGACTCTTTACAACCCCATGGAATGCAGCACGCCAGGCTTCCCTGTCCTTCACCATCTCCCAGAGCTTTGTCAAACTCACGTTCATTGAGTCAGTGACCCAACCATCTCATTCTCTGTCGTCCCCTTCTCCTCCTGCTTTCAGTCTTTCCCAGCATCAGGGTCTTTTTCAATGAGTCAGCTCTTTGCACCAGGTGGCCAAAGTATTGGAGCTTCAACTTCAGCATCAGTCCTTCCAATGAATATTCAGGGCTGATTTCCTCTGCGGTTGACTGGTTTGACCTCCTTGCAGTCCAAGGAACTCTCAAGAGTCTTCTCCAACACCACAGTTCAATAGCATCAATTTTTCAATGCTCAGCTTTCTTTATGGTCCAACTTTCACATCCATACATGACTACTGGAAAAACCATACCTTCGATTAGACAGACCTTTGTAGGCAAAGTAATGTCTTTGCTTTTTAATACTCTGTCTAGGTTTGTAATAGCTTTTCTTCTGAGGAAAAAAAAGTCTTTTAATTTCATGGCTGTGGTCACCATCCTCCGTGATATTGAAGCCCAAGAAAATAAAGTCTGCTACTGTTTCCATTGTTTCCTCCTCCATTTGCCATGAAGTGATGTGGCCGGATGCCACGATCTTAGTTTTCTGAATGCTGAGTGAAAAGATGCTCAGTCTCCTCTACACTTTTTAATTTCTTTGGCCCATAAATAATAGGAAGTGACCGTAGTACACTGGTTCCTAAGGGATCTCTGGACCAGTAGTTCTCAAACGGGGTAACTGTAGCCCTCAGGGACACTGGACCGTGTCTGTACTTTTTGTTGTCACATTTTGGAGTGGTGGAGTTACTGGTAAACTAGTACTCTTGCCTGGAAAATCCCATGGACGGAGGAGCCTGGTGGGCTGCAGTCCATAGGATCTCGAAGAGTTGGACACGACTGAGCGACTCCACTTTCACTTTTCACTTTCCTGCATTGGAGAAGGAAATGGCAACCCACTCCAGTGTTCTTGCCTGGAGAATCCCAGGGACGGAGGAGCCTGGTGGGCTGCCGTTTATGGGGTCGCACAGAGTTGGACACGACTGAAGCGACTTAGCAGCAGTAGCAGTGGGTGTGGACCCAGATCACAGCTACACTTCTTGTGACACACAGGTCCCCTCAACAAAGGAAGAGGCCACCCCCATGTCAACACTGGTGAAGTTAACAGAGGGCAGAGTGTCAGGCTGCATGATGCCGGATGCCATCCTTAGAAAACCAGAGCTGCAGTAACACTGGGGGGCATGTTTCTTTTGTACTATTTACTATAGTCAGGACATGGAAGCAGTCTAAAGGCCCATCAGCAGAGGGGTGGGTAAGGAAGATGTGACACATATGTGCCATGGAATAGTACCCAGCCGTGGAAAGGGACAAAACTATGTCCTTTGCAGAGAGGTGGATGAACCTAGAGACTGTCATCCAGAGTGAAGTAAGTCAGAAAGAGAAAAACAAATGTTGCATATTAATGCATACATGTAGAATCTAGAAAAATTGTAGAGATGAACCTATTGGCAAAGCAGAAATAGAGACAGACATAGGGAACAACTGTATGGACACCGAGGGAGAAAGGGGGCTAGGTGGGATGAACTGGGAGATGAAGTTGACATATATGCACTATTGATATATATAAAATAGATAACTAATGAGAAGCTAATGTGTAGCATAGGAAACTCAACTCAGTGCTCTATGGTGACAACGACTGGCTATATATATATATGCATAGCTGATTCACCTTGCTGTACAGCAGAGACTAATCCAACACTGTAAAACAACTATGCTGCAAAAGAAAGAAAGAAAGAAAGAAACAGCTCAAAAAAAAAAAAAAAAAGAATGCTGCCTCTTAGTTTTCCAGGGAGGGGCTGACCAGGGTGCAAGGGCGCACCCTGCCCGGGAGAGACCGCGCGTCAGCCCCAGGCTCCTCTGTTACCGCACTGCACGCCTCACCACATCCAGTCCTTCGAGGCCAGCACCCAGGAGGCATCAGATATCCACGCACGGTCACATGAATGATGGGATCGAGGTTCACTTTGGGGGTTTGGGGGGCCTTGCTGTGTAAAGAGGGAAAGGGGAACATCAAACTGAATGGTGTCTAATGCACGAGGACTAATCAGATAGAGAGAAAAAGCGCTTTACAAGCGGTAGGATCAACTTGAGGTGTCTCGGGCCGTTCCTAACACAGGTCTCACGACTACAAAGTGAGCATCATCTCTGTTACTCTGCAGATGAAGCAAACGGGGGCCCACAGAGGTGAGGCGTCCGCCCAAGGCAACGCAGCAGGAAACGGAGCTGGCTTTACACACAGAGGCTCTGCCCCACGTTTAAAGGTGGGAGTGAGTGAGTAAGGCAGGGATATGCTCCCCGCCCAGCTCAGCCTCCTACTAGCTGTCTGGGGTGGCTTTCTTCACCCATCTCTGCTACATCCTCCTTTTAAAATCTTTATCAACTGGGGATTAAGAGCTGTGCTTATCTCTACATCTGTGTCTCTGTTTCTGTTTTGCAAATAAGATCTTCTATATTATTTTTCTGGATTCCAACACCAATTAATTAAAAAACCCACAACAATCCCTTTCCAAAAAAAAAAAAAAAGACTTGTACTTACATACAAGTTTTTTGATTAAAAGAGATGAAGGAGGGATCATGCCTGACACATTATAAACTATTGGCGAATGTTAGCTGTGCTTGTCATTATTTATAAGCAACAGTGTCTATCTCATGTGAAGACCGGAAGCTTTCCCAAACCGGAAGCAGGATGTAACTGAGCCTGGGGGCCATGGGGAGTCGGGGTTGGGAACGTGGGGACATAGGGAGGTGGGAGAGTGGGACAGGTTCCCTGAGGAGACTGAGGGCTCCCTCTCTTTGCTCTCCCATTGAGGACTTTTCCAGAACCCGTCCTCAGGCCCAGGCCACAGGGGTGGTCCAGGCTGACGTGAAGCTGTGGGGTCAAGGTCCCTCAGTTTTTCACTCCTTCAGGTTGTGAGGTTCTTATAGAAAAGCTGACTTAGAGGGACGAGGCTGTGTTGAAACAACTGCTTCTGCGTCAATGACCTGTTGGGTTCTAACCAGACGTGTGTGTGTGTTTGCACGCTCACTCACACACTCGTGTCCAGTTCTTTGCGACCCCATGGACTATAGTTCACCAGGCTCCTCTGTCCATGGGTTTTCCCAGCAAGACTACTGGAGTGGGTTGCCATTTCCTCCTCCAAGGGATGTTCCCGACCCAGGGATCGAACCCATGTCTCCTGGATTGGGCAGGCAGATTCTTTACCAGCTGAGCCACCTGGAAACTGATGTGGGAGGGAGGTAAAATCTGTCAGACGAAACAGTGGTGGCGCAGGGGTGGGGGGCACTGGCCCTCAGAGGGAGACCACTGTGGGGAGAGGGGGTCAGCTTGGACCTGAGGCCAGGACTCCCCAGAAAGAACTCATCCTCAGTAAAGGTCAAGGGGAACTCACAGAGGGAAGATGGAAGAAGGAGGAAGGAAAGTGGAGCTGGGGGTCAGGCCAGGCCCTGAGGTGTAGGCAGCTGGCTCTAAGCATGGCAGGGCGTTTTCTCTGAGTCACAAGAATTCCTCAGTGATAATCTTTCAATTCACACCATGAAATTTTTATTTCCCTTCATACCCTGTGTAAGGAAATCGAGTCTAACACAGAGTCACCTTTCCAAAGGAGCTTTATGAGTTTATTATTATTTTTTTATTGTGAAGAATAATTAGCCTGAGTGCCTTTTAATTTGTTCCCATTACGATGTTTGCATAACAACAATTAGAAGCTGGCCAGGCTCCCTGCTTCTAGGCAAGCAGGCGACTCTCGCTGGCTGGCTGGGAGCTGGCTTGGGTGAAGAGGTGGGGCGGGGGTAGGGGGGAGCATGTAATTAATTATTTTGTCCTTTGCCACGTGGAGCCCAAGGAGAAAGGGAAGGAACTTCGTGCGACCCTGTGGTAACTCTCTAGAGAATAATCAGATGAGACGTGCCTTTTGTACGAGTAAGGTCAGAGAGAGAGAGAGAGAGAGAGAGAAAAGAAAACCTCAAACCCACCTGCTTGAGAGAAGGATTTGTAATGATGTCAGAGGACTGGAGATGTGGGCTTTTGAAATGGCAGATATTTGCAGAAGGACAGAGAGATGATTCCCAAAGGCCCATCAGGGAATGGGTCTCTGAGGGCTTGTTGAGGGGGAGGAGGTCTGTTGTCAGAAGGGCGTGAGGCCAGTTTGCTAATCACCTGCTTCTGGGTGGAGTTTTTATCCCAGCCATGGGAACAGCTGGATGTGAATGCTTACTGGGAGCATCACCGAAAACACTGGCCAGACTGAGGGTTTTGACAGGCGGGCTCCCAGAGGCTCCCTGGCTTCCCGAAGGATGGACTGGGGTCTGAGGCCCCTAATTGCAGGCAGAAGAGCGTCGTTTGGTGGGTTCTGCCGTACGTGGGTCCCAGGACGTGGACTAGGATGGGGCAAGAGAGGCACCTTAGACACGGCATTTAAAAAAAGGTGCTATTTAAGTCTTCCCAGTTCAGGGTCAGCTTTACAAGAGTCTCAGAAACAGCGCCTCCTAAAGGTTTATTCGGGAAGTGCCTCATTGAATCAAACTGGCCTTACTGCAGAGGAATGGCCAGACTAGTAAACTGACAACTATCTGGTTGGGAAGAAAGGCTTAGTCGCGATTCGCCCCACTCCACCCCCAGCCAGCCTATCACCAGCATCTTGGGAATGGGTGATTCTGATGTACACTTGTTTGAGCACTGCTGGCTTAGAGCGGCATCCTTCATGGGCAATCCTGGGGCCACCAGGACTTCTCTCTCTCTCTCTCTCTCTCTCTCTCTCTCTCTCTCTCGGGGGGCAGCTCTGATGGGGAGGGGCCCTGAGGATGTAGCTAGTGACCAGGGGAGGCATTCACACCAGTGGTGGGCAACTAAAGCCACCAAATGTGTTCAGAGGCATGCCAGCCATCCAGGAGAGTGGACTTTGTCAGTGGACAGTGGCCCCAGCTTGAGGCTCCCTGAGGTTCAACGCCCCCTCCCACCTCCTCACAGTATCACCTTCTGTCCGGGGGCTTCAGCAAGTCTTTAGCTCCCAAAAGCTCAGCTCTCTGGTGTGTCAAACCGAGAGAACGGCAATGGCCACTGTTCTCAGGCCCTGCAGAGAGAGCCCCTCCATTTGAACCTGGCTCCCTCCTCTACCAGAAGCCTAATCTCAGGTTCCCTCATCTCTGCACGTCACGCCCCCGAATAAGAAGAGAATCAGCAACGAGGTGACCTACTCATAGGTTTGTGTGAAGGATTTGTCGAGGTGACACAAGGAAAAGCTGGACACAGCGCCAGGGCTGGCGCAGAGCACATGATCAATAAACATTACCCGCTGCTGCGATCAGCTTTGCAGAGGGCCTCCCAGGTGACGCCAGTGGTAAAGAAGCTGCCTGCCAGTGGAGGAGACGGAAGAGACGCAGGTTCGATCTCTGGGTCGGGAAGATTCCCCGGGAGGAGGGCACGGCCACCCACTCCAGCCTTCTTGTGGGGACTGAAGTGACTTAGCAAGCACGTGGTCAGCTTTAATATTTGTAAGCTCAGCCCTCTGCTAAGCACTGCGACCACTTCTGCAGGGCTGCGTGGAGAGAGAGGAAGAGAGCCGATTCCCCATTCTGCAGTGTGGTGCTCTTCCTGGCACAGCTGCCAGGCCGTGTTCTGGGCAGAGGCTCCTTCCCTGCCTCCACTCTAGATGCCTTCAGTGGCATTTCACACGGTTACTTTTCCTTATTGACTTCTCCCTGTCCATTACTTTTTATATATTATCTCCAATCCTTTTGACAACCATCTGGATCATTGCACCCATTTATAGTTGAGAAACCCAGGCTCTGCAAGGTTGGGGAAGCAGGTCAAGTTCATACATGGGATAGGAACCAATCTCCTGGCCCCAAGCTCTGGGCTCCCTGCTTCCTGATCTACTGGCTGGTCAGGTCTGTCCACCTTGTAGCTTTTGCACCAATGACATTTCATAGAGAAGAGCCTGGGGCTCAAGAATACACAGGTCCTTCTGGAGTAGATTGATACTTCAACACCAGTGGGAGGTTGGGGGCGGGATGGAGCGGGAGATTGGGATTAACAGATATAAGCTATTATCTGTGTAAGGGATAAACAACAAAGTCCGAATGTAGAGAACAGGGAACTATATATATTGATTATCTTATGATGAAACATAATGGAAAAGAAGACAAAAAAGAATATATATATATATATTTATAGGTGTATAACTGAATCACTTTGCTGTACATCAGAAATTAGCATTGCAAGCCAACTGTACGTCAATAAAAAAAACAAACCAAACCAAACACACCTATTGCAACTTTCAGCTGATATAAGCTGAGTCTCGGTGATTATGAAATATATAGTCACCTGGGGACCTCCTGATTTAAACTGAGGTATTCATGCAGGAGCAAGGGAGGGGAAGGAAAACCATCATAATTTGCTTTTTGAGTTTTCATCTTATTTTAATTTCTATTTTGGGGCTGTGTTGTACACGAGCATGCTATAATTATACAGTACAGTAGTGTGAGTATAGTAGTCTAGGCGTGTAGTTTCTAAATAAATAAATATGCACAGGTTTAGGGGGCATGCTAAAATAAGCTTTACTTCTATTTGACGTGATCAAAAGTGTTTGGAAGTGACTGCCTTGCTGTTCAGTGGTTATTGGTCCACTCAGAAGCAGCTTTGCTGAATTGAGTGCTTCAGACGAAGACGAGCCACTAGAATCCAGAAAGCGTGGGACTTGAATACCTGCCTCTGTGTGTGTGTGTGTGTGTGTGTGTGTGTGTGTGTGCACAAGAGACAGAGAGAGAGGGAAACAGAGACAGAGAGACAGACTGATGTTTCTCCTGAGTGAGGCCACCTTTGAGAGTAAGAGCTTTGAATGCAGAGTGCCATGAGGACATATATTCTTGATGGGACTCATAGTTGGGTTCAAATTTGGTCAGAAGACAGCACCCCTCCCCACTTCCCAGGGGGCCCTTTGAGAACTGGAGGCTGGCAGGCTCAGCAGGACACCGCCCTACACCCTCTGTCCCTCTGTGTGAACACAGGCACTTGCCTTTCTGTTGGTCGTCCAGATATCACAAGAGATGCTCATCAGAACCAACCTGGTTGACCGTAAAGTTGCCTCGGGGCTGGGCGGTGGGGGGTGGGCACAGTTGGATGCTTGGCTCGGGTGGTGCTGGGTTTCTGGGTAAGAGATGAGACCCAGAACCCGGGCAGGAGAGAGCATGCAGGCTGCACTGGGGGGTGGGTGTCCACCTCCTGCATGCACCTGTGGCAGATCTTTGGGCCTGTGGGCTCTACAGAAATTGTCTACTTGATATTTTCACACAGAGCAAGGGGTTTAGCCTGACAAGAGCTGTGGCATCTGACTGAGGTGATGGAATGAAGGGTGAGTCTGTTGAGTATTTAGGCTCCTGAGTGGAATCAGCCCCTGAAGTCCAGTGTCCACAAAACTCTAGGGTCAGGAGCAGAGCCGACCCAATTTCCAGTTCTGACTCAGGCACTGAGCCAATGGTAGGACCCCCAACAAGGGAATGTCTCTGGTGCCCTAAGGCACAGAGATGTCTAACATGATTCCAGCCGAAAAATATAGTTTTTAAATATTTTTATAGTTATGTAGTTTTATATATAACAGTTATATAATTCCAGATGCCAGTCAAAACTAGAGAAAACTATATATAGAAAACACACACACATACTTAGAATGTATCACATGTGACAATATCTCATAGTTTATATGTCTCATAGTTCATTTGTTATTTAAACAGATTCATCCACCTCTAGGATACAATTACTTCTTTGTTTTGAACACAGTCTAATGGGAAGCATGTTGGAGGTGTAGTTTTATTTTTTTTAATATGAAGTAATGATGCAGGATGATTGGCAGTTGAACAGAATTTCCATTGTTGGTGTTTGTACTTCTTTATATGACCCCACCCCTTTTGCAGCCCTAATATTTGTTTAAAATTGTTCGGTAATTGTTTCTTTCCTCTCGAATTTTGGGAGTCATAGCCATCTTGATATTTCTGAACAGTGGAGTCAGTCAATAATAATAAAACAGCAGTGTGAGTTTCTGTTCATACCCATCGGTGCCTAGATCATTTCATCGTCACTCCGTCCCTCTGTGTTACTAAGCCCAGGCTGCAAAGGCAGAGACATGGCAGCAAACTCATAAAAGACATGGCTGATTTTTCCCTTCCTCCTAACTCCTCCAGACTTTTGCATGGGCTATATGTGTGTGTGTGTGTGTGTGTGTGTGTGTGTGTGTGCACGTGTGCATGTGTGTATACTTCTATATGCAGTTTCAGAGTTTACAGACTGCGTACTTTCAAAGTGGGTTAATGTCAAGTTCAGCTGTGACTGTTAGCGAGGTGGATGGGGCTGCACAGATGCAGCTTGCAGATGGTGTGGAGTGAGCGGCCTCAAGCACGTAGTTCAAAGTGCAAACAGAAGCTGTGTAATAAAACAGCAAACTGTGGTTGGCGTTGAAACTGCTCCTGGAAAAATGGCACCCAAACTAATGTATTTTTGTCTACATTCTCTTTTGCACGTTTTGAAGCTGTAATAAAAATGAACATCAAAGGTTATATGTGATCTTTTTTTTTTGGTGTGTGTTTATAGAAGATGGAAATTGTTCCTTCACTGAGCAATGAAAGATTTTCTGACACCGTGCTTAGCCTCTTTGAAAAAACTCCATTCACAACAGCCTGTGACCAACTAAGAATGAGCTATGTACTCAGGGTTCTGACTTTTTTTTATTGAAGTATAGTTGTTTTACAATGTTGTGTAGTTTCAAGTGTACAGCAAAGTGATTCAGCTGTATGTGTGTATATATATGCATGTGTGTGTGTGTGTGTGTGTGTGTGTGTATACATAGACTTTTTTCCATCATAGGTCTTTCAGACTCTTCATCATAGGTTATTACAAGACAATGAATATAGTTTCCTGTGCTATATAGTACATCCTTATTGTTTCTCTGTGTATATACAGTAGTGTGTATCCGTTAATCCCAGGGTTCTGATTTTTGTTTGCTCTTTTTAATATATCCCTATCTGGCAAGTTGATCACTGGAATATTTTCTAGTTCTTTCTTTAAGACATCCTACTAATTAAAAAAATCTGAATTCTTATACATTTTCAGAAAAACCTACGTGCTGTTCAGGACCAATCTGGCTCTCAAAGAGAAGAGGAAATAGAGGCTTGCTCTGAGGTCCGAAGCTATATTTGATTTGTGGCTCATATCTTATAATTTTGTTCCCTATCAGAAAGGGTTTATTTTTAGGAGTCCTAGTCTTCACAGAGGACATCCAAAAGACCAGGAGTAAAAATCAGATGGTTGGCAAGGAAGGTGGGCAGAAGTTTTGCAAAATGTCAGTGACATATTTCTTCCAGTAGACATGGCTTCAAGACTTAACAAGTTGAGTCCTTAGCTTTGAATCAGTTTTGCACAGGTGGCAAATTTACACAAAGAAGCATCAGTCTTGAAAGCAGCAGAGCCATTGAACAAGCCCAGTTAGCCAACTGTGATTTTTATTTTGGGTGACCTTTTACCTTGGGGCCCCCAAACTGTCTGGGAGAGCCCACTTTTTGAAGAGAAGTCCATCTGAGATTAGACACAGAAGGGCCAAGGGCAGGGAGGGCAGTGTCTTCCACAAAATCAGCAATTCTCCATGTTCACTCATCTTGCAGCAAAGCAGGATGAAAGATTTACACTATTTCTTATTTCAGGGAAAAACTGAATAAAGGCCTTTTTTTTTAAAAAGGCATTGACTTTCGGGAAGTAGATTTGCATCCAGACTCAGGAAGTACACAGGCTAGTAATTACGAAGCAAAAATAATCTGTAACTTGCAGAAATACAAGGTATGAATAAGTGTTCTATCTCCCAGATAGAAGGGTATTATCTAGTTGTTGTCTTTCAATCAGAGATAGAACATCCTTGGGTAAATTTAAGGAGGGTAACTTAAAAGAAAATTTCCCTCCAGAAATTCTGTAGAAAAGAATTCTCTTAAAAAAAATTAAAAGTGTAGAGGGTTAGGTCGTGGGGTTTTGAGAACTCAAAAGAGCGAGGAAGAGAAAAAAGGAAATTATTTCCAGTTACTAGTAGATACATCAACCCAGGGGCCAGGTGTGGTGGCTTTTATTTAAGCAACCCTCTGGGCTATACAAAGCTGGTCGTTTTCTGGAACTCTGTGAGAGTCAGCTGTGCTTCTGGGTTTCGACCCTGAAAATAGGTGTGACCCTGACTCCCTTTTGACAGGCCCCCTGTCCCACTCCATCCCATCTCCTGCCTATTTTGCTATCAGTAAATCAAAAATGAAAGCGCATTCGTCAGTTCCATTTTTCTAGGTTCCATGTATATGCATTAGTACATGATATTTGTTTTCCTCTCTGACTTACGTCACTCTGTATGACAGGCTGTAAATGCAGATGTAGCGAATGGACTTGTGGACATGGAGGGGAAGGAGAATGTGGGACGAATTGGAAGAGCAGCACTACATATACACACAATGTAAAATAGCTAGCCAGAGGGAAGCTACTCTGTACCCCGGGGAGCTCAGCTCTGTGCTCTATCATGACCTGGAGGAGCGCGACGGGATGGTGGGAGAGAGTCTCAAGAGAGGGGGCGTAGGGATGCATCTATACATATAGCTGATCCACTTTGTTGTATAGTAGAAACTAACACAACATTGTAAAGAAATTATATTCCAATAAAAAATACTAAAGTTGGGGAAGGATAAATTAGGAGCTTGGATTAACAGATCATAACCACTATATATGAAGCAGATAAACAATGAGGTCTACTGTATAGCACTGGGAACTACATTCAATACCTTATAATTACCTATGATGGAAAAAAATCTGAAAAGGATATATATATATTCTCTATATATCTGATATATATATACATATATGTATGTATATAACTGAATCACTTTGTTGTATACCTGGAATCAACACATTGTAAGTCAATTATACTTCAGTAAAAATAATTCAAGACCTTTACTTGAAGGTGCTTTTATTTTCTTTCATAAAGCAAAAAAAGAAAAAAAATGCCATCCTCCCTACCCCCAGGATCCACTGGCAACTTCCAAGGACTGAAGGAATAACTCAGAGCTTCTCTGAGTGTATTTTCTTCCTCTTTAAAAAGAACTTTTATTGGAGTATAGTTTCTTTACAATGTTGGTGATTTCTATGAGATACATAAGAGGGAGCTGGCAGAGAAGGGCTTCCTTTCTTGAGTAAAAAGACAGAGCTCCAAGAAGAAGGGTTTGAGGCCCCCATCTCCTTCCTGCCTGGACAGATCCGAGTTGCAGCCATCTCATGGTGGAACCAGAACACAAGAGCACCTTGCTGTACCAGCCGTGGACCACTTACTCCTGAACCACATGTCACCCATGCTGGAACAAGGCCTGGCTGCTTAAGCCACTGTAGTAGATGTACAGCTGAACATACTTCTCATCGGTAAACCTAGCAAGAGTTTCAGGCTCTTTATGTCACTGTAAGAGAATGCATCATTTCTGTCGTCTTTG
The DNA here is from genome assembly GCA_006408675.1 of Madoqua kirkii. Taxonomy (NCBI): domain Eukaryota; kingdom Metazoa; phylum Chordata; class Mammalia; order Artiodactyla; family Bovidae; genus Madoqua; species Madoqua kirkii. The sequence goes on along the minus strand of SJYC01122718.1, from coordinate 26,938 downwards.
AGGTGCATGGTTTTTCCACCTGAATTCCTTCTTTTTTTTCTCTGGCATCATTCAGTGTTGTTAGGACAGTAAAGGGGAGGAGGAAGGGAGAGATTCAAGGAGCTAAGAGAGGATGAAAGGATGTCCCTTCAGTGAAAAGAGAAGGTTGTATGTTCCAGGGGAGTGTGCAGCTTGCTTGCCCAGCAGGTGAAAGCTTATGTGAGGCTTCAAATTGGGAAAGTTTTGTGTCCTGGTTCCACATTTGGAAAGGAGTATGTCAAGGCTGTATATTGTCACCCTGCTTATTTATCAGGAGTTGGTGATGGACAAGGAAGCCTGGTGTGCTGCAGTCCATGGGGTTGCAAAGAGCTGGACACGACTGAGGGACTAAACAGAGCTGAACTTGTGTCCAGGAGCCACCCAGAGTTCTCTGAAAGCACTCCCTGATGATGTGCACGGTCTGCCAAGCTCTTGAAGGAGATGCTCCCTCCCTTTCTACCACCCTGGGGCATCATACTGAATGTTTTTTGAGGGAGATAACTAGGCCAAGTACGACATATTACTTGAGGCTCTTTTTACTCAGAAAAGAGGCTGAAGGAGGGGATTAGTGGCCTCGAGGAGAAGGAACAGGGGAGCTCAAGGAACAAAATTTTTGGAAAAATAATATTTTGCAAACTTTACTGTCTAGGTAAAGGAAATGGCAACCGACTCCAGTGTTCTTGCCTGGAGAATTCCATGGACAGAGAAGTCTGGCGGGCTACAGTCCGTGGGGTTGCAAAGAGTCAGACAGGACTGAGAGACTAACCTTTCTTTTCAGGCACCAGAGCGGCTTCTGGGGAGCTCTCTCAAGGATGGGAGCTGGAAAAAAAAGTTTTAAGAGAATTTGGGGAAAATGCTTGCCATATGTGAAATGGTAGGATCACTATTTTCCACTAGGAAATAAAAAATATATATATTTTAATTGCTTCATGTTTTTACACTGACACTTTGTGATGCGTTTTATGGTACCTCTCTCTGACATGTTCAAAGATTTTGAACAGGAACTCGGTCATTCGGAGGCAAGCTCGTCTAGAACATTATTAGTCCCTTTTGCAGAACTCAGATGAGACACGGAGACATCTAATGACTCATCTAGGTCACTAGGAAGTTACCTGAGAAACAGCAATTTTGCTTGAGTTTCCTGTGCGGCCTTTACTCCCACCCTAACCTGACAAGCAGCCTAGATGCCTTCCCTGGTGGTGGTGGTGGGGCAGTCGCTGACCGTGTCCAACTCCTGTGACCCCATATACAGCCTGCCAGGCTCCTCTATCCACTGGATTCTCCAGGATTTGAAAATACACAGAAATAGCCCCAGAAGCATGGAGCCAGGGCGACCTGTGGAGGGCACCAGGCGAGGAGGTGGCTGTTTCATTAAGAAGGGAATTCAGGAGAATAAAGTGCTACCAGGACCTCAAAGAGGAGAAACTTCCATCAGGATTCCTGTCTCATGCCCCAACTAGCTACGACGTTGAAAAGCTAAGCCCACCAAGCGACACAACGTGCCCTCAGCCTTTCTCTGTCCTCTTTCTCATAGAGCAAGAGAGACATGGTGTTGAAGGGACGGCTAATTTACTCACCAAATTCCACACCCCACTGGGCTCCAGCCGCGCTGCCTCAGCCTAGGCTGGGCCTCCACAGCAGACCCCCTTCCCTCTTGTCTTGGTTCTGACTCTCCACACCGTCCCTCTCCACCCTGGGTCTTTGTCTTCGGAAGGCCTCTTCCGGGGTCCCCCGTGACCTCTCCTTTCGAGAGTAGACGACCTTGACTAAGCATCATCTGGAAAACTGAACCACAGTCACCGTGGCCGACATCAACTGCCTGGTTTTCATGACGGCACTGAGCACTGTACTTAGGTTGTTTAATTTAGTCCTTGCAGCCACTTTAACAGGTCCTTCGGGTTGGCCAAAGAGTGCATTCCGGTTTTACCATACGGAAAAACCCGAATGAACTTTTTGGCTAATCTGATACTGTCCTCACTTTAGAGATGAGGAAACCAAAGCTCAAGAAAGAAGCTGTCCCATGCTATTTTGGCAAAAAGCCGGAAAAACTGAAAAGAAAGGAAAAGGGCGTCACCGTACTAAGTCTGCCTGGTCCTTCTTCAGCCCTGGCCCCCTTCGCTTTTTTTATCCTGGCTGCTCTTACAAGCTCCTGGGCTCTGTGTTTTAGACCAATACCCCCAAGCCTGTCTCTCTTAGATTCTGTGTGTGCAATGGCCCAGCATCACTCGCTTTCTCAGGAAAAGGGCAAATCTTTTCAAAGCCCACAATTCAGACCTGTTTTAAGAGAAGAGAGAAACCTCCTGGCGATGAATTTGCTTCCAAAAGCTCTCCCAGGCTGCTTGCTTGCCGGTTAGCCCCGCTCAGCTGTTCCTTCTAAAGTTGCTTCTGCTCCTGGCAGCTCACCGGGCCATCCCTTGGAGTCTGAGCGGGTGTGGGGCCTCTCATGGCCTGTCCCCCACCCCCAGGCATGGGGTGTGCCTTGGGAAGGTCTGAAATTACAGGGACGATCCCTGGCAAGCAGCAGGGCCAAGGAGGTGGCATCTCTTGGGGGACTGCTCTTTGCTCTTTTAAAGCTTAAACATTTCAAAATTGCCTTGTCATTTTCACAGGTCTCTCAGCATGCAAAGGAACTAAGTAGCAAAGGGTCTGATTGTGAGTTTAGATAGATTTTAACACTTTTTTTTTTTTTTCTTCTTCTCAGTTTAAAATGTGTGGGCAGTTTCAGAACGCAAGAGTTACGTCTCACGTGGGGGGAGCTGGGATCGGATTCCTCCACATCCAGGAGGGCGCTTAGGAAAAGTACAGGTTCCTTGTGGGTCCGGGGGAGTCCGAGTGCCTAAGACACATTGTCAGGGACTGAAGCGTGTCCTCCCCAAGTTCACACGTTGAAGTGCTAACTCCCTGTGCTTCAGAAGATGACTGTATCTGGAGAGTGGGTTTTTGCAGGGATCATTAAGAGTAAATGAGGTCCTCATGGTGGGATCTAATGCAATACGACTAGTATTCTTGTAAGAAGAGGAAATTATGACATAGATAATTATGAAGGAAGAGTACATGAGGCCACAGGGAGAAGACGGCGTTTATAAGACAAAGAAAGAGGCTTCAGAAGAAACCAACCTCCCGATGCCTTGAAGCCTTTCCAAGATCAAAGCTACACCAGGACTGTCCATGAGATTCTGGCCTCTGGAATCACGAGGCAATCCATTTCTGTTGTTTAAGCTACTCAGTCTATGCTTGTTCGTTATAGCAAACGGACACGGAATTCACACAGTGTCTGATACCCAGTTGAATCAACGGCTTTGTGTGATCTTAAACCTCCAGCAGAGCCAGAGATGTCTTCACAAATATTTCTCTGCAAAGAAGTGGCAAACTGAGCCCCATGGAGAGGCACGCTTCACACGTTCAGCCTCCGCTCCTGCAATTCCCTTTGAGAGATAACCTCCAGAAGACAGCGGTGCATCAGCCCCGCCGAGATTTCTACCTGTGGTTCTAGGAATCGGAGGCATATTGGCATTCAGGCTTTGCATAGACCACTAAGCCACTTCTAAGAACACGGCTACCTGAGGCATTTTGCAAAAACACATACGTGCCGACATTCTTCCTCCACACTCCTTCCCCACTCTGCAGGCCCGCACGTGGTACCCCGCCAAGGGACCCAAGTTTGGGTCCTGCAGGGACGGCGTGCCTTGAACCATGGGGGATCATGCCAGGGAATTTCAATCACGCCTCATCTTCTTGCCTGAGCACATTCAGTGAGAAGGCACAGAGGCAGCCTTCTCTGTGGTAGACCACATTTGTTTTGCATGCCAGGCTCTCAGACTCTCGCTTGCCTGTCACACAGAAGGGAACAATGGTTGGCTTGGTCCCACACCTCTCTCTCGCCTCCATTTCCACATGGGTATCTTGCTCAAAAAATGAGTTATGGGTTTCCTCCTGTGAGAATTGCACGCACTGATAAAGGGCCATCCCAGGAAGAAAACAAGATATTTTCCCCGCTCGCTTGGAGCTGCAGTTGGGGAGGGCACACACGCTATAAATTACAGGCGGCAATAAATGACCACAGAGCGGGGTGCTGCTCATGGCCAGGCTGGGGGGACAGGGTACTGGCTGCAAGGAGAATGCGGACTTTAATAGAGAGTACGGCGATTCTTCTAGCATCACGCTTTAAGGCAGGGCCCACCTCATACCAAATGTAGTGACATTTTGCTACCTCTCCAGACTCAAATGAGTGGTGTGGACCACAAACCCAGACCATGCAAACCCTCAGCCTGATGAATCACCTTGATAAACTGAGCTGTGAAAAATGGCCCAGATTTCACTCTGATTCTCTGAAATTCAGTCTCCATATTATATTCTTGAGTGATTGTAATCATCTCCCTGAGTTCCTTTTAATGACCGGAAGGAAAGAAAAGACCTTTCCCATGAGCCCTTCTGAGTCTTGGTTGGGGTGCTAGCGTCCTGTGTGGGCAGTTTCAGAACGCAAGAGTTACGTCTCACGTGGGGGGAGCTGGGATCGGATTCCTCCACATCCAGGAGGGCGCTTAGGAAAAGTACAGGTTCCTTGTGGGTCCGGGGGAGTCCGAGTGCCTAAGACACATTGTCAGGGACTGAAGCGTGTCCTCCCCAAGTTCACACGTTGAAGTGCTAACTCCCTGTGCTTCAGAAGATGACTGTATCTGGAGAGTGGGTTTTTGCAGGGATCATTAAGAGTAAATGAGGTCCTCATGGTGGGATCTAATGCAATACGACTAGTATTCTTGTAAGAAGAGGAAATTATGACATAGATAATTATGAAGGAAGAGTACATGAGGCCACAGGGAGAAGACGGCGTTTATAAGACAAAGAAAGAGGCTTCAGAAGAAACCAACCTCCCGATGCCTTGAAGCCTTTCCAAGATCAAAGCTACACCAGGACTGTCCATGAGATTCTGGCCTCTGGAATCACGAGGCAATCCATTTCTGTTGTTTAAGCTACTCAGTCTATGCTTGTTCGTTATAGCAAATGGACACGGAATTCACACAGTGTCTGATACCCAGTTGAATCAACGGCTTTGTGTGATCTTAAACCTCCAGCAGAGCCAGAGATGTCTTCACAAATATTTCTCTGCAAAGAAGTGGCAAACTGAGCCCCATGGAGAGGCACGCTTCACACGTTCAGCCTCCGCTCCTGCAATTCCCTTTGAGAGATAACCTCCAGAAGACAGCGGTGCATCAGCCCCGCCGAGATTTCTACCTGTGGTTCTAGGAACTCGGAGGCATATTGGCATTCAGGCTTTGCATAGACCACTAAGCCACTTCTAAGAACACGGCTACCTGAGGCATTTTGCAAAAACACATACGTGCCGACATTCTTCCTCCACACTCCTTCCCCACTCTGCAGGCCCGCACGTGGTACCCCGCCAAGGGACCCAAGTTTGGGTCCTGCAGGGACGGCGTGCCTTGAACCATGGGGGATCATGCCAGGGAATTTCAATCACGCCTCATCTTCTTGCCTGAGCACATTCAGTGAGAAGGCACAGAGGCAGCCTTCTCTGTGGTAGACCACATTTGTTTTGCATGCCAGGCTCTCAGACTCTCGCTTGCCTGTCACACAGAAGGGAACAATGGTTGGCTTGGTCCCACACCTCTCTCTCGCCTCCATTTCCACATGGGTATCTTGCTCAAAAAATGAGTTATGGGTTTCCTCCTGTGAGAATTGCACGCACTGATAAAGGGCCATCCCAGGAAGAAAACAAGATATTTTCCCCGCTCGCTTGGAGCTGCAGTTGGGGAGGGCACACACGCTATAAATTACAGGCGGCAATAAATGACCACAGAGCGGGGTGCTGCTCATGGCCAGGCTGGGGGGACAGGGTACTGGCTGCAAGGAGAATGCGGACTTTAATAGAGAGTACGGCGATTCTTCTAGCATCACGCTTTAAGGCAGGGCCCACCTCATACCAAATGTAGTGACATTTTGCTACCTCTCCAGACTCAAATGAGTGGTGTGGACCACAAACCCAGACCATGCAAACCCTCAGCCTGATGAATCACCTTGATAAACTGAGCTGTGAAAAATGGCCCAGATTTCACTCTGATTCTCTGAAATTCAGTCTCCATATTATATTCTTGAGTGATTGTAATCATCTCCCTGAGTTCCTTTTAATGACCGGAAGGAAAGAAAAGACCTTTCCCATGAGCCCTTCTGAGTCTTGGTTGGGGTGCTAGCGTCCCCAGCACAGAATTCCTCTTGAAAGCTATGCTGCCACCAGCTCCTAAACCTGGGGGGGGGAGCAGGTCCCGTCTGTGTCCATCCTGGGGACACAGAGACTGTGGGGCTGGGTTAGGGGCTGAGCTCCTTGTATTTGCCGGTGTCTGAGCAGGTCACCAGGTCCCCCCTCACTTAGCTCTGCTGTCTCACCAGGAAAGACAGGAAGGCAGGCCAGCCCTGCACACAGAAATCCCATCTATTACCCAGTGGGATGTTGAAAAATTTCCTGAATCTGCCTTCCTGAGTTGATAGAATAGGAAACAATCATCGTTTGGAGAGAGTATTGAAAGCAGAGTTGAGGCAGGAAGATTTTTTTTTTCCTTTCTGTTATTCTACAAATATTGCTTCCTTTGCTTGTCAGAGGCCCAGAGGAAATGCAGCGAGAAGGCCCTTCACAGCTTCTCACCCCCAGCGGCCGGCGTTTCTGCCGCAAAAGCTCAGCGCCATGAGGATGTGTGACTCATACCAGCGCATGACTCAACTTCACTAAAATGTCCTCAGCTGCCAGTAAAGCAGCACTTGAAAACCCTTTAATTTGAAGCTTTGAATCGGTTAATGACTTGCTTTCTTCCCCTTCTCCTGAAATCCTGCTCTCCCTACAACACACACACACACACACACACACACACACACACACACACACATCTTTGTCAAGTGTTTAAATTTCAGGGACCCGGAAACACAGAGGCTCTGTGGCATCCACAATAGCGTTTGTTGTGACAAAGTGGCTGGCAGCCCTCTGCATTCTTCGGCTCACTTGGCTCGATGAATTAATAATGAGTCACAGACACTATTTGGGTGCGCAAGAGCATTTGTAGCTAGAAAATGAATGATCCCCCCCCCCACCTCCCAGCCGTCCCACTCCATCCCAGCTCTGCCACACCATTAAGTCCCTGGCTGTGCAGGCGCTGGTCAAAGGACTCGCCCGACGCACACCGCAGTGTCTTGGTGACATTTCTGCGTTCTTCTCTGTGTTTGTTTAGGCGCGGCCCTCTTTTTTCCCAGCAAAGATAACCCCAGACGCCCATGCACACCACACACATACTCACACACTCAGAGCTCAACCACAGCTCGGCGCGTTTCAAGAGGCTGGTTGCCAACATGCAGGCAGGTACCCCGAACTAGCTGCTTCTGTTAGGAAGCACGCAACCTCAATGACTTCAGCTGCCACTTCAGACGCTTGACTTAGGCAACTTCTTCGTTGCTCTTGGCGGGAGAGACTTGTGTATGCTTCGCTTTCATTCTCTCTCAGAAGATGCCGGCAGCCTCTTTTGCATTGAGGCTGCAAGGAATAACCCAGCAAGGCCCCATTAGGGGGCTTTCAACCTAGACCAGTCTGCCTGGCTCCTCTACTATCCGTCTTTTGGAGACAACTGAGTTGCTACTTTGTCCCTGCGGTGTCCCTGCCTGGGCGGTGAGCCGACCTCTGCCTCCGCCCCATGCTGGCACCAGCCTTCTTGGCCAGCGATGCTGGTGTCCGCTAAAGCCCAGGGCAGGCTGGCACGTGGGCCACATTGCCTGCCCAGCGCGGGGCAACTCAGCCGCGGCCATCTCGGGCTGGGGGGCAACCAGAGAAAACCCAGAGAGCTTCCTGCAAGCTTTATGATCTCTAGGATTTTAATCAGGAACAGCCCAACTGACTTGCCCCGGACAAAGTTCTCACCCACCGACGGAACCCCTCGACAGCTTAACTATTTATGAAAACATTTCTCAAAAGTGGCCATCTGATGAATAAGTAATCCAATAGCCTTGAAATCTTACACCCAAGGAGGTGTTTGAATTCCTCCCCACAAACCGACGGGAGAGCGGCAGGGGCTCTCTTCACCCAGTTACAACAGGCAGCCCTGTATTATCCACAGAGCCGAGCAAAGTAGATATTAAAATCTCAGAGTGTACTCACCTCTCATGAAGCACTGTGGATATGAAGGAAATGACTCAAACATGCTGTCTGAAGCCATCGCTTCCTCCTGAAAGGCACCCTCTTCTGAAGGCGGGGGATTCAATGAGTTCTTTTACCTTAAGAGCGAGAAACCAAGAAAGGTCACCGTTTTAACCTCACCCCCAACCATGGTTCCCTACACGTCCTTTTTGTTTTTGTTTTTCCCTCGACACCTCTGGGGTTCCCTGAGCCCTAAGAAAAAAAAAAGAAATGTACCTTTGCAAAGACAAATATTCAAATTGGTAAAGATTAAAAAAAAAAAAAAAGCGGCGTCTTGGCTGTGGGTTGATGATGTTCAGAACTCTGCGAAGCCCTGTGGTTTCCAGTCAGAGTGATCCGTCTTGCCTGCTGACCACTATGCTGGGCTCAGACTTCTGACACTGCCAGGCTACCCAACTTGTGGTTCTGTGGTTGTTTATGAGGCCCAAAGAAGTTTTCACACAACCCAAATTACAAATTTAACTGTTCCCCTTTCCACAGCCCATCTTAATTGGTTCTTGCCAATCATGTGACTTCGGTGATGTCAATTTTTTTTTTTTTAACTTTCTGAGCAATGCCCTTCCTTCCCTCCACCTGCCCTCCCCCAAGCGGTGCAAGAAAATAGCCGAGGAGACTTTGCAAGAGAAAGAGAGAGAGAAGACTGCAAAAGAAAAGTGACTCAGAATCTTATTATATCAATGATCTTTGCTGATTTAGTACAACTTGAGTCCGGTTGTTGTTATTTGTGGTTTTTGGGAACCCCTGATTATTTTGATAAAGATTTCACTGCTGCTTATTCAATAGTAATTCAACCCTGGCATCGGGCTGCTGTGCAGACAGGATATGGAGCCCATCATTTCAGATGTTGGGCATCAGATCAGCAGAACTCAGCCCCTGGTAAAAATGATCACAGCATAAGCGAAACTATAAAAGGAAAAAATAATAAAAGGAAATATTTGGATGAGAATCTGACCCCTGAGAGGGTCTAGCAACTTACTTGTATTTTAAAGCCTGCAAAGAAGAAAACATCTTAATTTTGTGACTAAAAGGCCATTTTAATAAAACCAAAAGTATGTGGTTTTCTTTCTCCTAAGTGGACATCTTTTCAATAAAGGGATAAAATTATGTTTATCTCTTACACACATACATACACACTGAACTCAGGAAGCTAAAGGAAAACAAAGAAAAGCAAAGTTCTGTACTTGGGGTCGAAGCAGTGGCTGCCTTAACACTGTTCACTTTTTGTTTTCACCATGAATGATCCCTGTATTGCCTTTTTCAAGTACGATTCAAATTAGTAGGCTAATCCACACCTGTAGGTAAAACTCAGCCCAGCATTGTGGCAATTGCACTTTGAGAGCATTAAGAAGACTTCACAAAATATAGGAAGGGCAGAGGGGATGGTCCTTCAGAACACGAACTGACAAAATATTAGACAGCTCATTCTGCAGCTTAGGAAGAAGACACGCCTACTCGGAAGTGCGGAAAGCAGGCTGATCTTGCGGTTTGGGGCGCGCATATTTATTTATTTTTCCTGCCCATTGGTTTTGTTGTTGTTCTGTCCTACTCTTTGTGATCCCATGAACCGTGGTCCATCACGTTCCCCTGTCTATGGGATTACCCAGGCAAGAATACTGGAGTGGGTTGCCATTCCCTCCTCCAGGGGATCTTCCCAGCCCAGGGAATGAACCCACATCTCTTGCATTGGCAGGTAGATTCTTTACCAGTGAGCCACCTGGGAAGCCCCAGCCCACTGGTTTTACCAGCTCACTAATCAAATGTTGTTCATTTTGAAGTTTCAAAGTAAACATCTCCTTTCCCCATTAATAACTATTTCTTTTGCTCTGTGCTGTATACATCCTCCAGGGCAGGACTGCCAACCACCTCCCCCCACCACCACCCCAGGCTACACAGCAGGAGGTGAGAGGCAGGTGAGCAAGAAAAGCTTCCCCTGCTGCCCGCACCCCCCCAACTTCCCACTGCTCCTCATCACTCACATTACACCTGGACCATCCCTTGACCCCAGTCCTTGGAAAAATTGTCTTCCACAAAACTGTCCCTGGTGCCAAAATGTTTGGGGACTACTGTTCCAGGGCACTGTGTTCTTAATTTCAATGAGACGCTATGAATAAGAATTTTTTTTTTTTTTTTTTGGTGAGGTTGGGGCTGCTTTGCTGGGCCTTTGTTGCTGCTCGGGTTTTCTCTAGCTGTGGAGCGAAGGGCCTACTCTCTAGAGCACAGGCTCAGCAGTTACGGTGCACCGGCTTAGTTGCTCCACTGCATGTAGGATCCTCCTGGATCGGGGCTCAGATCCGAGTCTCCTGCCTTGGAAGGCAGATTCTTTAACACTGAGCCACCAGGGAAGCCCGAGACAAGGGGTTTTGAACTGCTCAACTGTGGATTCCAGGCTGGTCAGTGATAGCCAGCAAAGACACTTTGTAATAAAGTCTGTACTATTAGAATAACCCTCTGGGTTTTCCCGTCCCATTCTCTTAACTTCACCCCCACACACCAGGGATAACACAGTCAGAGATCAGGGCACAAGGCTTTAAAAAGGAATAGACATGATTCTTTCTTAGTCCTATTTTAACTAAAGCAGGAATTGAAACTCCAGAGAGAGACTGCTTTCTCCCAGACAGGTGTGAAGTTAGTTTGCCAAAGCTTGACACCCTATTAGTATTAGAAGGATAACAGCGTGTGCATTTCTTCAGATTTATGAAGATCTCAATGTCATGCAAGTTGCCTTGAGCTCTCCATGGAAATCTTCTGTTAAGTGTGTTTCTGGGCTCCCTGATAAAGTTGAGGCTGGTTAAACGCCATACCAGGGTCTTTTCTCTCTGCTACACTGAGTACTCCCCGGATGGACCCTACGAGCTCAATGCTGTAACATGCAGCTGCCACGTTAGAGTCAGCTGAGACTTCATAATGACTTATAAATTCAAGTGGTGATGCCACTAGTCCTTTGGGTATTCCATTCCAGAAACTTTCCAGAAAATTTTAGCCTGAAGTGTCCAGATGCTCAACGGGAGAGTCTGGATGTACCTGTGAAATGCCCAACTTCTTGGCTTTTCTCTGCAGGCCTAGTTGGAGCTGAGTATGGATCTTTCCCAGTGGGATCTTCCTATGGCAGGTCATGTTTAAAGATGAAAGTAAGGCTGGAATTTGCAGAGGTCTCATGGTTTGTTGTGGGCTTCCCAGGTGGCTCAGTGGTAAAGAATCTGTCAAGATCCCCTAGAGAAGGAAATGGCAAAGCTACTCCAGTATTCTTTCCTGGAGAATTACGCTAAAGGAGCTCAGCGGGCTGCAGTCCATGGGGTCTCATAGAGTCAGACACAGCTGGGCATGCACGCGCACACACACCGTTTGCTGTAGTCATCTGTGACCCTTGTGGCTGGAGCTGCCACGGAGCAGCAGCCGGCAGTCTGAAGGCCTGAGCGCTGGCCTGGAGCTGCTTTGCTCCAGGTGATCTGCCGTCAGGTCAGTTCGGTCGCTCAGTCGTGTCCGACTCTTCGAGACTCCATGAATCGCAGCACACCAGGCCTTCCTTTCCATCACCAACTCCCGGAGTTCACCCAAACAAACCCATATCCATTGAGTCAGTGATGCCATCTAGCCATCTCATCCTCTGTCATCCTCTTTTTATCCTGCCCCCAATCCCTCCCAGCATCAGTCTTTTCCAATGAGTCAGCTCTTCGCATCAGGAGGCCAAAGTACTGGAACTGCAGCTTTAGCGTCATTCCCTCCAAAGAAATCCCAGGGCTGATCTCCTTCAGAATGGACTGGTCGGATCTCCTTGCAGTCCAAGGAACTCTCAAGAGTCTTCTCCAACACCACAGTTCAAAAGCATCAATTCCTCAGTGCTAAGCTTTCTTCACAGTCCAACTCTCACATCCATACATGACCACAGGAAAAACCATAGCCTTGACTAGTCGGACCTTAGTCAGCAAAGTACTGTCTCTGCTTTTGAATATACTATCTAGGTTGGTCATAACTTTTCTTCCAAGGAGTAAGCATCTTTTTATTTCATGGCTGCAGTCACCATCTGCAGTGATTTTGGAGCCCACAAAAATCAAGTCTGACACTGTTTCCACTGTTTCCCCATCTATTTCCCATGAAGTGATGGGACCAGATGCCATGATCTTCGTTTTCTGAATGTTGGGCTTTAAGCCAACTTTTTCACTCTCCACTTTCACTTTCATCAAGAGGCTTTTTAGTTCCTCTTCACTTTCTGCCATAATGGTGGTGTCATCTGCATATCTGAGGTTATTGATATTTCTTCCGGCAATCTTGATTCCAGCTTGTGCTTCTTCCAGTCCAGCGTTTCTCTTGAAGTATTCTGCATGTAAGTTAAATAAGCAGGGTGACAATATGCAGCCTCGACGTACTCCTTTTCCTATTTGGAACCAGTCTGTTGTTCCATGTCCAGTTCTAAGTGTTGATTCCTGACCTGCATACAGGTTTCTCAAGAGACAGGTCAGGTGGTCTAGTATTCCCATCTCTTTCAGAATTTTCCACAATTTATTGTGATCCACACAGTCAAAGGCTTTGTCATAGTCAATAAAGCAGAAATAGATGTTTTTTCTGGAACTCTCTTGCTTTTTCCATGATCCAGAGGATGTTGGCGATTTGATCTCTGGCTCCTCTGCCTTTTCTAAAACCAGCTTGAACCTCTGCAAGTTCACAGTTCACATATTGCTGAACCCTGGCTTGGAGAATTTTGAGCATTACTTTACTAGCGTGTGAGATGGGTGCATTTGTGCAGTAGTTTGAGCATTCTGTGGCATTGTCTTTCTTTGGGATTGGAATGAAAACTGGCCTTTTCCAGTCCTGTGGTCACTGCTGAGTTTTCCAAATGTGCTGGCATATTGAGTGACGTAACAGCAGATAACTCCCCGAGGCCACAGTGGGAGTGTTTCTGGGTATCCTCCAAGTCATGACAATAATAAAGACTCAGCCAGCTGCTGGTGAACTTGGGTTTACCACTCCCTTAGGAGTCCAAGACCAAAGGACAAGTGTGCCATCCATGAAGCGCCTAGGGGGACACCTTTGACCGTCTCTCAGCTAGCACTGGTCAGGATTCTTTAAGTCTGTGCACTAACCCACCCCTCTGTCCTGCTTCCTCCAAGTGACTCAGGCTCTGGGCTGCCGGCTCAAGACTTGTACCCAAGTACAGTGAATGTGGCTTTGCCGAGTAATTAGATGGCAGTTTTCATCCTTGCTTAGATTGGCTCCAGCTTCTACTGGGGGACAGATACACTCAGGTGTCATTTTTAGTGGCTCTCTATAACAAAGGTGGAAAGATGTGTATTTGCATAATCCTATAATTAATGTATATTCTTCTGTGTGCAGTTCAATGCAGTCCAAACATCCTCTGAGACTTTTTCATTTCCTGATTACTGTACATTATCTCTGAACCTACTTAGCATTAAGAAGATTCTCTGGTCAGAAAATGGAGGCAAAAAAGATCCCCTCAAAACTGTATAGAGTTTTCATATAGTTTATATATAGTCTTTATATGGTCTGTGTGTAGTCTGTAGCTAGTCTCTACATAGTCTGTATATAGTCTCTATATATAGTCTATGTATAGTGTATATATATATAGTCTGTGTATAGTCTATATATATAGTCTGTGTATAGTCTGTATATAGCCTCTATGTAGTCAGTGTATATTCTATATCTGGTCTCTATATAGTCTGTGTATAGTCTGTATAAAGTCTATATATAGCTTTTTATAGTCTTTATGTAGTCTTTGTATAGTCTGTATATAGTCTCCATATAGCCTGTATATAGTCTATATGTAGTCTGTATATAGGCTAAAATCTCAGGAGGACAAATAAGCTCTCCTAGCACACATTTTCCATTCTTTTCTAAGTCTTTGTATTCTGACATAGGTGCTATCCAGAAACTTCCATGCCATGCTAACAATGAACTCAACGATGATTTTTTTTAATTAAATTAAATATATATTTTTAACACCAAAAGAATTTTGTGTTGTGGTATAGCTGATTAACAGTGTTTAATAGTTTCATTTGAATAGTGAAGGGACTAAGCCATGTATCCACTCCTTCCTAGGGCTTCCCTGGTGGCTCAGAGGTTAAAGCGTCTGCCTCCAGTGCCGGAAGCCTGGGTTCGATCCCTGGGTCAGGATGATCCCCTGGAGAAGGAAATGGCACCCCACTCCAGGATTCTTGCCTGGAGAATCCCATGGACAGAGGAGCTTCTTAGGCTACAGTCCGTGAGGTCACAAAGAGTCGGACACGACTGAGTGACTTCACTTTCACTTTTCACTCTCTCCTAAACCGCGCTCCCAACCAGGCTGGCACGTAACACTGAACAGAGTTCCCTGTGCTATACAGTAGGTTTTTGTTTGCTATCCATTCAAAATATAGCAGTGTGTACATGACCTTCCCAAAGTCCCCAACTATCCCTCCCCCACCTCAGCAAGCTTGAGTTCATTTTCTAAGTCTGGGAGTCTCTTTTTGTTTTATAAGTATGTTCATTTGTATCTTTTTTTTTTCTTTTAGATTCCACATACAAGGGATGAATGATGGTTTTTAAACTGGGACATGGATGACAGAGCTTCATGGAAGGATTATAACCTGCTCTTTGGCAAATCCAAAAATTTAAAACAACTGGAGAGTTTTGCAGACCTGAACATTAATGATTTTGTCTCCTGGACCCTCGTGGTGGGGTCCAGAGTAGAGACATCTGTCTTGTGCACAAGGCCCTCAGGATAAGTGTACAATTCAAATTTAGGAGGATAGTGTTTTTTAAAAAATTACTTATTTTATTTATTTGGCTGCACTGGATCCTCACTGTGGCGTGTGGGATCTAGTTCCCTGACCAGGGACTGAACCCAGATCCCCCTCATCCGGAGCATAGCATCCCAGCTACTGGACCACCAGGGAAGTCCCAAGATTTAGTTTTATAGACAGGCAAGAGTTTCAGTGTTTATTTCTTAACCTTCCTGATATGAAGACATATTGCTCAATGGGGAAATAGGAATTTTTTAAAAAGGCATTGAAACCAACCCATCAAATGAAAGCTGTCTAATGGTATAAAGAGCTATTTAATGACACTTGTTTCAAATACAAGAGGTTACGCTACTGAGCTACTCAGAGTGGCCCACGGACCAGGAGCACTAACATCACATAGGAATTTGTTAGGATTCAGAATCTCAGGTTTCCCTCACCCCCCAGCCTGCAGAGCCAGAGTCCAGCGTTTCATAAGATCCCATGGGGAATTCCTCCACCCAGTCAAGTTGGAGAAGTGTGGCTCAGAGCGAAGCCTTGCCTCTGTAGGAATTCAGTAAAGAAAGAATGCTTTAATTTCTCACATACTTTGAGATCAGTTTTTCCTTGGCACTTTCTGAAAGGTCTGACTTTTCTTCCTCGCTTCCTGTTGTTGAGTTGCTCAGTCATGTCCGACTCTTTGTGACCCCAAGGACTGCAGCACACCAGGCTTCTCTGTTCTTTGCCATCTCCCAGAGCTTGCTCAAACTCATGTCCATTGAGTCAACGATGCCATCCAGCCATCTCATCCTCTGTCATCCCCTTCTCCTCCTGCCCTCAGTCTTTCTCAGCATCAGGGTCTTTTTCAGTGAGCTGGCTCTTCCCATCAGGTGGCCAAAGTATTGGAACTTCAGCTTCAGCCTCAGTCCTTCCAATGAATATCCAGGGTTGATTCCCTTGAAGATGAACTGGCTGGATCTCCTTGCTGTCCAAAGGACTCTTAAGAGTCTTCTCCAGCACCACAATTCGAAAGCATCAACCTTGGCGTAACTTGATAAGCCCCGGACGTTTCTAGACAGCAGAAACCCCCAAGAGGCATGGCTTGTGTCCAACAAGATGGAGTTTTCTTGAATAGCTACTCGAACTTCTCAAGCGCCGGGTTTGGGTCACATTTCTGAGGCTTGACCCACAGTGTAGGAGACTCCTGTGTGCTCCCTCTGCCGGACTGGTAGTCACATGCATGTAAACAGAAGGCGTGTATATATATCTATATATATATATTTTTTTTTTTCCCTCCAGGAACATCAGAGTGTCAGTTTCCACTTTGTTCACACTTTGGAAGCACGTTCCTGCTCCGAGGGAAGCCTTGCCTGTGACCCCACAGCCCTACAGCAGAAGTTCACGCAACTGCAGCACTGCATGTGGCTTCAGGGGTCCCAGGAGGGGCTGTCCCCCTCCCCACTGGTTACCGGCCTCTGCCGTCCAGTCACAGCCTTGCCAATGTCACACCCAATGCTCTGTCCCAGAAAGAGGGACCCAGCCTTATACTGTACCTGCTCATAACAGCCAGACCTTCCAGAATCCAGAGGCCCCTTTTACCCAGGCACCCAGGAGTTTGGCGACTTCAATCAGATCCATCTGGAGCCTTTCAGGCCTGCCTTGGACCAAGAATCTTGTTTGGAATAGCTTCTCCTTACAGCAGTTTGCTCCTCTGCTTCGGGTGCCATTTGAAACCAGGAGGGGTAAAGTTGGGAAACTTCAACAAACCCTCTTTGAATGTTAGAAATGTTCAGTATTCGAGGTTTGGTCAAAAGATGGAAAACATTTTGGGTTGGTCCTGAACTTTCCAGCTCCTCCAACCTTGAGGTTAATTTTAGCATGAGATCCAGGCAGAGAAAGCTAAGGGTAATGAGCAAACTAAAATTATTCTGAGTGAGAGATGCCAGAATTCACATTGGTGAGATGGTGGAGGACTGAGTGTTTCAGTTTGGGTGGCAAAGAATGTTGCATGTGCCCAGCCTGAGCAGAGCACCTGGCTCCAGGAACTTTGGACTTTTATTGTAATTGCTACTCGTTTTCCTGGTGATAGGCAAATCAACAAACTTCCACATGACTTGTTAGAAGCATGAAGCATAATACTGCCTTTTTCACTAGAGTGCTGTGAGGATCACTAATTTTTGGACTATGCAAAGTGGTTTTGAATGGAATAAGCGAGATCTGTGGTTGATGTTTCAATATGGAAAAATGCAATATGTGAATTTTAATACTTGCACTTGCCAGTGTCATAAAGACATGGCATTGGGCCCCTAAATTAGAGGTCTGGGTAAGAATGAGTCGCAAATCTCCTCTGCAGAAAGAAACCCTTGGTGTTCATCACTTAATTGCTGAATTCAATGTTCTTTTGAAAGAGTATCATTCAGACTCGCAGATGCAGGCTGCAAATTCTTACAGAACCTCAAAATGTCAAAATGAAAAAATATCAGCTTTACTGAGAAAACAGAATATCACACTTACAATCTGTGGCGTGTGCTTCAATTTCCTCCTCCTCAAATTCCCTTCCCCTCCTGCTGCCAGTTCAGACACTGGCTGGATTTCTGGGAGGAGGGCAGGAAGCAAAATCTTGTTCATGTTCTGGTTCTCATTTCATCTTCTTCTTAAGTTTTGAGTTTATTCAAAAGCAGAAAGAAGAAACCAAGGTATCACTTTATGCTACTCCAGCTACATCCACTAACAGACCATGACTCCCTCAGCCTCTGGGGCTGCCTGTGAAAAGGGGGTCATATTACATCATTACTGGAACCTGGGGTCTTTAGAGATACATATACACACAGAGATTTTATTGAAGATACTGTTTCTCACATAGGATTTATATCTGGGATAATGTTCCTTGCAGGATAAGGACATTTCCAGGACTGGCAAGTGTTGGCGGAACTAAAGGATTACAGAGAGGTAAAACAGAAGCACGTTCATCTGGATTTCCATCATGAGGGCTATCTTTCCTTGCAGGACACATCAGAGCTTTAATGAATTTCAACTATTAGGGCGGTATTACCCTTGGTTGGTTTCCCTGTGCTTTTCCAGATTTTACTAATGTTTGTTTCTAATTCTCAAATTAACATTGAAAATGAAGATTCAAGACATTAGCTTTTGCCCATGTGGTCTGTATGGTATGAACTGTAACTCCAGAACTTACTGAAGTAGCTGTCCAGCGAATGTTAGGGGTTTCAGAAAGTCAATCTAACGAATGTTGGCAGGCCTGCAAGTGAAGTGAAAGTTGCCCAGTCGTGGCCAACTCTTTGCGACCCCATGGACTACTGGAGTGGGTAGCCGTTCCCTTCTCCAGGGCATCTTCCCAACCCAGGGATCGAACGCAGGTCTCCCACATTGCAGGCGGCTTCTTTACCAGCTGAGCCACAAGGGAAAGGCCTGGAATTGTATCTAAATCATCTGGGGCTCTTAACAAACCCTGAGTTCCTTAAGAATATTGGTTCTTATGTCTACATTGGTGTCATTGTCAATGAAAAGCCTTACAGGGAATAAGCACTTTGCCAAATTTCGCAGATGTTTTCCTGCTGTGCCTTTGTCTTTGTTAAACAGGAACCCATCATTGCCCTTCTGATTGGTCTTTTCTGAATCACATTTTTCTGATGTCATGGCTTCCCTTCTCTTGATCCCTATCTTGGCTATGGCCATAGTCATGCATGTATTCAGCTTTATCCTCTGGAGAAGGGAATGGCAACCCACTTCATCCTGGAGAATCCTATGGACAGAGGAGCCTAGTGGGCTGCAGTCCATAGGGTCGCAGAGTTGGGCATAACCTAGCAACTAACGCTACTACTACTCATTCGAAAACTCAGGTCTCCCTACATCTGTGGGTTTTTTCCATCTACATAAATTTACATCTGGGCCCTCCCTCTTCCCTGCTCAAACTCACGATTTTTATGCTTCTCTTCATCCAGCGAGCATCACACCTCTGAAGGTTGCTACATAACATAGCAGAGTTGCTTTCCTTTAATTCATATGACAAAATGAATTGACTTGTCTTCGTCTTTGGCAGAATTATCCAATCCCCCCTTATTACCAAATATCAGGAACACCCTGCTTTCCCTGCAACTTTAGTTATAATATTCCACTGAGTATTTCCTAACCTTGGGTGAGGCAGACTTGATACTGTTAGAAGAAGATAGTCTTATGAACCATAGACCTTAAGAAAAGAAATGAATAGAAGATATGAAAATGATAAGTATGGCCAAGGCAGGGACTGGGGAGAGGTGAGTGAGGCTCCCAGGATGCAATGTTTAAGGAAGCACTGACTGTACTGTGGTGGCATTGACTCTGAACTGATGTCCATGACTCCATGAGTGAGCACTTCCTTAAATACTGCCTCCTAGGCACCTCATTTGTCTTACCCCACCCAGGACCCTAGCTTTGGCTCAGAAAACTGAGCAGGGACCGTGGGCTGGGGAGAAGGTAGTGTTTGAGTCAGGAAGAAACTGCGTGACCAAAAAACCTGCAGCCATGAAATAGCAGAGTCCTGAGCTGGACATTGGCAGATATGGGTTTCATTTTGTTTCACTAGATACATCCACTTTTGATAGGTAAAAGGACAAATGAAGCAGAGTTATGAGGCTGAAGGCAGATCAGAAGTAAACTCAGCCTGCTTGGGAAATGGTGAGAAGCCCAGCCTGTCAATGAGATAGGAAAATGACGGGGACCAGAGAAAGACTCATATAGAAAGAAAATTCCTGGGCCACATAAAGGTAAAGCTCAAGCCAGGATGAGGAAATCTGCTTTTATTCTGTAATAATGGGGTGCTGTAAAAAGCTTTGGGCCATGAAAGTGATGGAGTGCAGTTGGAATTTTTGGCAAACTGATCTCGAGGTGGTACCTCTGGTTATTTAGTTCATCTGTTGACTCTTGAGAGTAGGGTCTTGACTATTTTTGATCACTATTATATCTCCAGTGTCTATTGCTATGCTTGATATGTGGAAACTTTTAGAATGAATGAATGGATGGATGGATGGACAGACAGACGGATAGACAGATGGATAGATGAGATGTTAAGACAAGATGCTAGAGAATGCCACGTAACGTGGTCCCTCCCACTCTGACCCTGAGCTCAACCTTATAACTTACTTTGGTCAGTGGGACAGTAACAAATTTGAAGGAAGCACAGTTTGGGACAGTGTTTGCATGTCCCAGGACACAGAACTTGTGTACTGCAAGGTGAAACACATGGAAGAGCGCCATCGTCCCAGCTGAGGTCTTCCTACGTCAGCCAGTAGCCAGCTGACCACCAGGCTCTTAATGAGCTCCAGCCTAAAGCCGAAGAACACATCAACCAAACCCAGCCACCACCAGCACAACTGGCCAGCCTCCCCACAGACGCATGAGCAGTAATGCACGGTGGTTGTCAGAAGCCATAGTTTTGGGATGGTTTGTAACATTGCATCCTTGTGGTGATAGTTTTTGTTGCAGAAGAGAGAGAGAGATAGAAAGAGCAGTGCTGGGCTGTTAGCTGAGCCAATCAGGCAGAATCAGTAAGTGTTCAAAGTGAAAGAAAATGGAAGGTGGGACATCCATACAAGAAGGGAGTTGAAGGAGTCAGGAGCCAGAGGAAGGTGGCAAAGGGAAGAGGCTAGAGAAAAAGGAAAAGGAATTCTGCACTAGAGAGTGGGCTGCCCAAGAAAAAAGATTTCAACCCCAAAGAGGTTATGGTGTGCACACGTTGGACAAAGGATTGAGGAGGGGTTGGGGGCCAAGAGCCTAGAGAGGGGCACAGCCTAAGGAACCGATAAGACAGCCCATGTAGAACCCGCAAAGGTGCACAGGAGAGACCAATGGAACACCTCCATGGAACATCTGCTAGGACCGGAGAGCCAAGCCACTTACAACAGTGACTGACAAATAAGCATCTCCTGACGGCTCTCCCTCTCTCCCTTCATCCTCTCCAGCACTTACCTGTAAGGAACCTCCGTTATCAAAGGTTGGAGGTGGACAGACAAAGGCTAGGCTATAGCGAGAAAGTTGCTGACCACACTCTGTTAATCACCCCAGCAGTCAGCTGAAACCCAAAGGTCTCCACCTGCAGCCATGGGCATCCAATCAAGTTTGCAGTCTCGGTTACTTGGGACTCTGTGTACAATGAAGAGTATTGCTGTGACTTTCCTTATCTATGTGAGGGGGAGTGGCAGGGAAGGAGTCACACTAAATAGCTTTAGAAGGACAGTGAATGACAAAACTCAAGGTGCTTTTCAAAAGGTAGAAAGAATCCCAAGGGTCCATTGAGGAATGAATGGATAAACTGTGGACTATCCAGACAATGGAATATTATTCTGCCATAAAAAGGGATGACCTTTGAAATATGTTATGATACGCATAGACCTTGAAAATATCATGCTAACTGAAATAAACCAGACACAGAAAGACATACATTGTGTGATTTCGCTTACGTGAAGTACTAGGAGTAGTCAAATTCAGAGACATCAACTAGAATACTAGTTAAGAGGAGCTGAGAGGAACGGGGGTTGAGGAGTCATTGTTTAATGGGTACAGAGTTTCAGTTTGGGAAAATGAAAAATCCAGAGATGGACAGTGGGGATGGTTGCACAATATTATGAGTGTAATTGTGAATGCCACCGAATTATACACTTATGGTTAAAGTTATAACTATGTAAACAAAATGAAAGGATGACCCACGGACTGGGAGAAAATATTTGCAAATGATGCAACTGACAAGGGCTTAATTTCCAGAAGAGACAAAGAGCTCACACAACTCAGTGACAAAAAAGCAAACAACCCAGTCAAAGAATGGAAGAACTAAATAGACATTTCTCCAAAGAAGACATACACATGGACAACGGGCCCATGAAAAATGTTCAACATTGCTATGAGAGAAGTGCAAATAAAAACTACAATGAGGTACCACCTCACATGAGCCATCATCAAAAAGTCTACAAGCTAGAGCGGGTATGAAGAAAGGGAATATTCCTATGCTGTTGGACAGAATGTAAATTGGTGCAGCCACTATGGACAAGAGTTCACAGGTTCCTTAAAAAACTGAAAATAGTGTTACCATACGATCCTGCAATCCTATTTCTGGGCATAGATCCTGAAAAGACAAAAAACTCTAATTTGAAAAGATACCTACATCCCAGTGTTCAAAGCAGCATTTCACAACAGCCAAGGCATGAAAGCAACCTAGGCATACTTCACGGATGAACAGATAAGCAACATGTGGTGTGTATACACACAGTGGCAACAACATGGATGGAAATAGAGATGATTACACTAAGTGAAGTAAGTCAGACACAAAAGACAAATATTATGTGATATCACTTTTATGTGGAATCTAAAAGTAGAAATGAACTTATTTACAAAACAGAACGACTCACAGACATATAAAACAAATTTATGTTTACCAAAGGGAAAGTGGGTGAGAGGTATAAAGTGAGAGTATGAGATTTAGAGACGCACTCTACCTATAAAACAGATAAACAACAAGAGATTACTGTATAGCATAGTGAAAGTCGCTCAGTTGTGTCCGACTCTTTGCAACCCCATGGACTGTATAGTCCCTGGAATTCTCCAGGCCAGAATACATCAGAGACATCAACTAGAATACTAGTTAAGTGGAGCTGAGAGGAACGAGGGTTGGGGAGTCATTGTTTAATGGGTACAGAGTTTCAGTTTGGGAAAACGAAAAATCCAGAGATGGACAGTGGGGATGGTTGCCTTTCCTTTCTCCAGAGCATCTACCCAACCCAGGTATCAAACCTAGATCTCCCGCATTGCAGGTGGATTCTTTACCAGCTGAGCCACAAGGGAAGCCCAAGAATACTGGCGTGGACAGCCTATCCCTTTTCCAGGGGATCTTCCCGACCCAGGAATGCAAGTGGATTCTTTACCAGCTGAGCTATCAGGGAGCCCATATAGCATAGGGAACTATATTCAATATCTTGTAATAAACTATAATCGGAAAGAATGGAAAAATAATATGTAGGTGTATGCAGGTGTATAATCGAGTCACGTTGCTGTACACCTGAAACTAACACAGTATAGTAAATCAACTATACTTCAATGAAAAGATCAAAATCATATATTTTGTCACAATAAAGAAAAATCAAGTGGTTTTTATGATTGGACCCAATGAATTCCTTGTGTCCAAAACAACGTTATATTCATGGCGGGACTTTTGTATGTGTGTGGTGGTTAGTCTCTGGCTAGTCATGTGGCCTCAGCTTATTGCAAGGAAGCCTGGGAGGTGTGATCACTTTTCCTAAGGAGGAAGGTGGTGGTTGTTTAGGCACTAAGTTGTGTCTGACTCTTTGCGACCCTATGGACTGTAGCCTGCCAGGCTCCTCTGTCCATGGGATTTCCCAGGCAAGAACACTGAAGTGGGTGGCCATTTCCTTCTCAAGGGGATCTTCCCAGCCCAGGGACTGAACCCTCATCTTTTGTACCTCCTGCGTTGGCAGGCAGATTCTTCACCACTCAGCCACCAGGAAAGCTAGGACTCTTATATATTTGTTCATAAAACTCCAGGGTAAGGAGCAGTGAGATTTCTTTATTTATCATTGTTTATTCCCCTTAGCAATGATGGGTCAGCCAGTTTAGAACAGATACAGCCCAGTCATACCTCATTTTACAGTGCTTCCATGTACTGCACTAAGCAGATATTTCAGTGTTTTGAAAATCAAAGGTTTGAGACTGTGTCAAGCAAGTCTAACAGTGCCAGCTTTCTAAAAGCATTTGCTCACTTTGTGTCTCTGAGTTGCATTTTGCTAATAATTATTACCAAGTTATTACCATCTTTCAAACCTTTTCATTATTATGATATTTGTGATAGGAATCTGTGATTAGGATCTTGATGTTACTGTTGCAAAGAGTTACTGTGCTCTGAAGGCTCACATGATGGCTAGCATTTTTTAGGAATAAAGTATTTTTATTGAGTGTATGTACATTTATTTTTTAGACATAATGCTTAATAGACTACAGTGTAGTGTAAGCATAGCTGTTATATATGCACTGGGAAACCAAAAAAGTCATGTGACTCACTTTACTCAGTATATAATTTATCGTGATGGTCAGGAACCGAATCTGTAGGACCTCTGAGTTCAGCCTGTATAGAGAGCGCCTTTAGGTAGCTGGCTCTGTTAGTGCAGTGTATCTTATAGCTTGAGTCTCTTCAGATGTTTCCTTTAACTCCATGTGCAACACAGCTGAGATAGTACTGATTATCTGACAGGCGCTTACTGAATCTTTATTATTTCTCTGATCACTGGAAGACATCAGAAGACTTCCCAGAAAAACGCTTCCTCAGAAAGTTTCTGACTTTGGCTGCATCTTACATGGTATAGACGTTTCCCTTGCTTATAGAAGAATCTAGAGCTCTATCTTGAGAAAAATGAAATTTAAGATTTTATCCAGAATATGGTAGTTTGTACTAAATTTTGCTTCAAAAACTAGATAGATAAAAAAGAGGGATCCACACACTCCAATGCATACAAGTACACACACACACACACACACACACCCCTGAATTCAGGATACGGATTTCACTTTATGATCTGCCCTTGCTTGGCCACCAATGTGGGAGCAAGCCCAAACATTATCTTTCGGTGTTCCTCATTCCTGCAGCTAGCAGATCACACAGAGGGCAGACCTGGAGGAGAGAGCTGTTTTAATGATAAACCAGTGCTTAATCCTCTTGCTGCATCATCTTAATATGCAAACAGTATCTTGTTTGATGCCTGAATTGTAAATACATTTCCACTTGTGATTAATCCTAACAATACTTATTTTTTCCAGGGATCTAGTCAAGGATTCACCATCAACCTCCTATGTTTCCAGCTCTCAGGTCAATCAGGTGAACCCTGAAGACAAGCTGATTAAACTGTTTTATCCTTTTTGGACTGACCTGACTCCAGTGAATGCTTTGCAGAGGTGCCAATGGAAGCTGACCATCAGGGAGGGAGGGATGACCTGTGCTGACTGTTATGTCCCCTGTGCTGTGCTGTCCCTGGACTGTCTAGGACCTGGTTATTAAGGTGATGAGAAGGAGGCAATGACTTCTTTTCGATTCAGAACCTCTCACCTATTGAAATACACACCTTTTAACTCCAAGACTTCCATTATAATTCACATCCCTCACCCAATGAGTAAATAAATTCTAGCTCATTCTCCCTTTTAGGATGGACTGGAAACATTTGGAACAATTAAGTATTAATAATTTCATTGTACTTTCTTAAAGCTCTAACCATACTGGAGTAAAATACCGCTTACTTTCAAGTTCAAGTTTACCTCTATGCTTCTGTCGTGCTCTGGTAGGGTTGATAGATATAGCAATACAAAATAAACAAACAAAAAAGGATGCATTGTTATCTTTGAATTTTAGACAAGAAATGAGTATTTTTTGTCTCAAATACTGCATGGGACACACTTCTAGGAAAGGGCTCTTCACTGTTTAACCCACATTCAGATTTAACTGAGTGACCTGCATTTTACCTGGCAGTTCTCACTGATGGTCAAGATGTGACATATGGATCTATACACGTATCACCTAAGGAGCACCTTGGGAGTAAATTTAAGCATAAAGGAGAAGATAGCAGAATACGCCAATGGCCTTCAATCTCAGCAGGCTGGCGTGGATTTTGTTGTTGTTGTTTACTCTTTTTCTTGCAACCCGTTAAAAGTCCAGGAGGAGCACTTAAAACCAGGCTCACCTTGCTAGCAATTTGTCCATCGGTAAAGAAACAATGGCCAAAGGGATCATTTACCTTATTTTTTTCCACGCTGGACTCACCTGCCTTCTTGTCCAGGAGGACTGGCTGCGGCATTGTTCTTCTGTGCTCCTTTTCCAAAGGAGAACCCAGGCGTGGTAATTGCCGGGTGGCAGCCCGCTAAACGGAGGTGGACGACAGCTGGGAGTGAGGCATGTTCTAGAAGGAGAGGTTTGGGTTTCCACTGTAGTCAAGTCATAATCTTGCACCCCTCCATCTGCACTAACTTTTGTTTTTGGTCTCAGGCAATTGGCTAGCGCTGAAAACATAAACACCCTCGTGCGCTTGCCCTTATCATTTTCCTTTTATGTTGGTTTAGAAAATACACCTGAGAGACCAAAGGCACACAATGAACCTAGCAATTACCAACCACCACGGGCAGGAGGCAAACGCTCAAGCAAGACACCAGACACCGCAGGACGGGCCGCTGCTGGCTTCTGACCTGCCCCGTGGCGTTGGGCGCCCCTCTCGGGGGCCAGGCTCCGGATCTGAGTCTAAGGCTCCCTATCACTTCTACCCTGGGACAGCTGACTTCAGTGCTGCCCAAAGATGGGGAATTTAGTAACTTTCTCTCCGGATTTATTTAGGGTAAACACCAGGTACAGATCATGCACAGTGCTGGGAAAAAGGTTTCATAAAGGGAAAGAGGCAAGACATAAGTAGTTTGTCATCTATGAAACGCTTCCTTGAGAAATTGTTAAAAGGAAAAATAGATCTCTTTTTCTCCCCAGGTATGGCTTTGACAGAAAAGTCCCAAAGGGGCATTAGGAAGTGGAGGGGGAGGAGGGGGGATGGGGAGACACACTTGGAAACATCACCTCCTTTTCACAGCGCAGGGACTGAAACTTCCACGCATTCAACAAGCATTTATTCAGCATATTCTGTATGTCTGGCACTGCTGTAGTGAGCAAGATAGACAAAACTGCCTGTTCCAGGGCAAGGCAGCCTACAATAGAGGTTACAGATGTGTGCGTATATATGTACGTTCGGTTTCCCAGGGGGCTCAGTGGTGAAGAATCCACCTGCCAATGCAGGAGATGCAAGAGATGAGGCTTCTATCCTGGGGTTGAGAAGTTTCCCTGGTGAAGGAAATGGCAACCCACTCCAGTATTCTTGCCTGGGAAATCCCATGGACAGAGGAGCCTGGTGGGCTACAGTCGAAGGAGTTGCAGAGTCAGACACGACTGAGCATGCGCACGCACACAAGCACACACACACACACACACACACACACACACACA
>SJYC01122716.1:0-21506 GCA_006408675.1 Madoqua kirkii | reverse complement strand
ACAAGGTAAAACGTAGAGGATGTAGAAAAGCAATTGATTTAATTTAGCCTTCCTCCATCATATGTGAAAATGGCACACTTTTTATTGTTTTTCAAATAATGCCTATTTAAAAACCAATGGAACACACTTTCACAAACTGACCTAAACTCAGAATTAGGCATGCTTTCAAAAGTTGTGGAAAGATGGAAAGAAATAGACGGGGAAAGTAGAACAAAGACAGAACTTATAACTATACCTTTACTGTTTGAAAATTTACAAGGAGAATGTATTATTCTAGAGGAGAAACAATTTCTAAAGAAGAAGAAGGACAAATTAGACCTTGTTAGACTATTCACCCTATACTATACCACCATTTTATATGCTAGGGAAAAATAAAAGCTGCTTCACAGTTAAAAGGCCAGCACCCAGAGGCTAGTGCATGAAGCTCTGCAAATGAAGATAAGGTCAGGCAACACTTGCCTATGTAAGAGCTTTCCTGGGCAGAATGTGGGCTACTTAATCTCTATTATTCTAACTCTGGTCCAGTGCTTGGAACCAGAAAAAGGGCTGACCAACAATAACTAACAGACTAACAGAGAAAAGAAAAACATCAGAGAGTAAGGACCAACTGGGTTCATCCTAGTTTTTTTCACTTGGCATACATCTCAAAGACACTCCTGACAAGCTGAGAAGAAGGATGGATGGGTCATCTGTTAAGCCTCATCCTTTATTTAAAAAGAAACAGTCAGCATTTCCAACTCCAAGATTTATTAACAAAGTATTTTCTACATTCAGCATTCTCCATTTGTCTCCCCACCCACACACACACACAGGTACAAGCACACACATATGGGCACAAGCACACACACACACACACGCACACACACACATGCATGCAGTTTCTTAAAACCCAAGTTTATTTTTAGGCTAGAGAGATTGGATGTTCCAGATCAGGGCCCTCTGCTCCTGAACAGACATTTTAAAAGGGCTTCCCTGCCAGATATAAAAAGGCCCCTGTATAATTTATTAGAGGAACTTTCACAAAGCTTTGATTACTTTTTAACCAGAAAGTGAAAAAAACATCCAAGAATCCTGATCAGATTCAGTATTGTACTTGGCACATGGAAATCTGTAAGGGCTAGGAATTCTCAGCAATCCTCAGCTCTACAGGCTGTTCATCCACAGCACACCATGTAGGAAGGTTCGAGTTAGCTGGCATTCAGTTAGTTTCCTCTCTTCTCTGCAAATGTGCAATTCCATTTCCCTAAATAATAGGGGAGTTTGGGCCAAAGAAAACTCAAAACAATACATTCGTTTAATAGCTCTAATGTCTCTACTAAGGCCTGCCAATGAAAATGCTGGCTAAATTATTCCAGAGAGCCTTCTACTGAAGCTAAACAAAATCTGCCAAATCTCTACCCACCACCTCCTCCTTCTTGCCACTCAATTTTTTTCTTTATTTCATTTATTTAATATATATATATTTTTCATTTTGGCCTTTTCCAAGGGGAGCATGTAAAATACCCAAAGAATGTTCTCTCTTTTAATATGGATTATATTTGGAGTACAGATTAATGTTTATTTTTCATGAGTAGGGTGAGCATATTTTCAAACCAAAAATCAAGATGTGGTTTTATAGTATAAGTATACTTTATAAAACAAGAGAATAGAATAGTTGAAATCACAAATGTCCTGAAAAACTCACATAGGGCCAACTTTCATTATTAAGGACAAAAACATGTCTGAGGTTATATGTTGCATTTTCTTTCAAAAATCATTTGTTTTTGAATTTAACATTTCCTAGCACTGTGCAAGGCACTGGGGATGACACTGAGATAATTTAACTAAGAAGAAAGGTCTCCACCCTAGACAGTGATTAACAAATAACTCCCATCCTCTCTTCTCCCAAGGAAAAGGGTCATGATGACTCTTTGGAGTCAAAAGAAGACATTCCTGGTCATAATGAAAGAAAGAAAAATGAGAAAGAGTGAAAAAAGTTAGGGCCAGAATATAAAATGAGAAAAGAAGCAAAAGAGTAGGCAAAGAAAGAGAAAATAAAGATGTTCATAATAGGGAAGGCTACCTGCCGTTAATTAAATCGCTGTTGTACATTAGACCAATCTTTTCTACCCTTGTATAAGAAAAGCAACTAAAACCAGCTGGAATTAGATCTCATGCTCTCTCGCCTTCAAAATATCAGACAAAATCATGAAATTCTTTCAAAAGAATGCAACGCTGTCACTGCAATTTGGAGCATGTCTTCAGGTTTTCTCATCCAATACAATTTCTGTTAAAACCCCAAGAGTCTCTTATTTTTATTATAATTCATGTGACATATAAACAAATTATGGTACCACTTTCCACTGGTTCAGATCCAGGTATTTAGACCTGGAGGAATCTGTCACTGATTCAGCAATTCAAAAATCAAGGAAGGAGCAAGTCAAAAATGGTGCTTTGTACATGTTTATAGAGGAGAGATTTTGAGTAAGCCGTGGGGAAGCTTTGGCCTGAAGCTACGTACAAGTCTTGCAACCTATCTGTTTAGATCCAGGTTGTCTCCCTACCAAGCCATCCTACACCCTGCTGCTCATATCATATCAGTCTCTGCTCAGAAAACCCAACGTGGCTCTTCATTTTCCAGTAACTAGTTTCAAAATCCTTAGTTTTGTGTTGAACATCTTTTATGCTCTTGCCTGTGGCCTCTTCTTTCTCTGTCTTTCTGTAAGTACCCTGATCCGATTGAATGACATTGCGCTCCACTCCCCAAATACACCTGGAAATTATCTACAAACTTTCACTTGTGCTGTGTCCATTGTCAGAAATCCCCAAACTTCACCTACCACGTCTTATCAATCCATCAACACCCAGATGAATTTTTGCCCTCTGTTAGAAGTATGACCTAATTCCCTCCTCTTCACTCCTGTTATACCATATCTACAATGAAACCTCATTGCTCTGTTGCTTTTTTTCTAAGTTGCTAAGTCATGCCTGACTCTGTGACCCCATGGACTATAGCCAGTCAGGCTCCTCTGTCCATGGGATTTCCCAGGCAAGAATACTGGAGTGGGTTGCCATTTCCCTCTTCAGGGGATCTTCCTGACCCAGAGATCCAAGCTGTGTCTCTTGCATTGGCAGGTGGGTCTTTTACCACTGAACCACCAGAGCCTAATTCCCACCTCTTCACTCCTATTGTACTATCCTTACCTTATTTTAACCTGTAACCACATTTTACCTTCCTTCATGTTTATATTTGTACTTACCCTCCTGCCACATTGTGAGTTCATTGACTATGTGTCTTACTTCTTTTTTCTCCCATGAAGAACTGAGGTTCTCATTGAATACACTCAGCACTGACTTATCTTACAAATAAGTGAATCTAGATCTTTACATGCCCAAAATGAGTCACTGAGAATTTTCAAACTTTTCTATAAACTACTATCACCTCTAATATTTATTTAAAAATATATTTGGTTAGAGTGTAGACATGAGAATTTTTAAAAACCTGATGATTCTGGTGTACTACAAAAATTGCAAGGCCATAATCTATAAAATTTTAATGATGAAAAAATTGTGTTAGTGATCCCAAATATTTAAGTTCAAGTCAGAAGTTGAAATTAGCCTACAGATTCTACCAACTTTCCTGTCTGCAGTCCAGGCTAACAAAATCTAATTTGTTTGCCCAATATTCCTTATTTGACCTTTCATCTAATTGATTACTCCAAGTAACTAACAAGTAGAGAGCCAACCTTTCTGAGAAAGTATCTGTTTGGAGATTTAAATTTAGAGCTTAACCAATTTCCAGTCTTAAATTCTAAATTCAGGTTGTCTAAACTCATAGCTGGGCATTCCTTAGTTTAAGCTGCTTAGGACTCCAAGCCTTGGTTTCTCTGACAAAATATGGAAACAAAGAAATAAGCAAAATCAGTACCTTTTAAAAATTCTACAGTTACCTCTCCAAAACGTGATAGCCCCCAGAGAAATTCTCCATTAATTTATACAACTGTCACTTTACAATTGCGTTTGTTGTCAGAGTCCCTTTCATAGTCTCAATAGCAGACCACATCAACAAGAAATCTTTTTATATGGGTTCCACAGAGGAAGAAAGAATATTGAGGCAAAGTTGTTTCATGTTATTTACTCTGATTCCCTGGTTTCAGAATTGATGACAAACTTCACTTGGCATTCTTGGATCTGTGAATTCTGGGTCTCCAAGATTCATTCCTGGTAACGTCAGGTTAACTCAGGGCATTTGGCAGCACTGTATGAGGTGCTATGAGTAACATTAGTTTTGCAACCTCATTTGTCATATAATTAAATTATTATATAATGAAAACTATGTACCACACAATAAAATGTTCATTCTCCTACTGTGGTACAGTATACTTAAGCATAAAATGGCCACAAGGGACGATTGGAAATGACATGGAAAGGTCAGCCTTAAAATTATTTTAATTCATTTAGAAAAAACAACAATAAAAAGAAGAACAAACCCAGGAAGAATTAATTTCCAAACCGAAGGGACCAAGGAAAATTGAGTGAAAAACAGGAAATTAAAGGAGGGGAAAACAAACACTGGGACAGGGAAACAGAAAGAGAACGGGCCTTAGAGATGGGGCAATTGTCACAATCCCTATGATAAATTACACAAAGTGGTCATTGAGAGTCATTAATATTTGCTATTATTCCAAGATGACTAGCCAAACTTGAGAATTCCCAGTGCCCACACGTCATCATGGTACCCTGAATGTTTGAGGGTAGCTATAGGGCAGTATTTTCAGACACTGGATTGTGGACCATTATTGTTATGAAACAAATTTAGTGGGTTGCTAATCAACAAGTATTTTTTTATTTAAAAAAAAAGAATAGAAGGGGAAATATCAGCACTGTTAACAGTAAGTATTACATTTGGAAACTTCGGGTTTACACATATACATAAATATACACATATACACATATACACATATTGGGTTGCCAGACAAAATGTTCTTTCTAGCTGGGAGTCAGGATAAAAACATGAAAGATAATGCTCTAGGAGCTATCGTTCTACTTCTTGAATCATTTTCTGTTTTCTTAGAGAGCTCATATCTTCCCTCCTCTCTCCTGACACATGAGCAGTCCCCAAAATTTAGTCCTCAGTTCTCTGCTCTGTTATGTAAATACTGTGCCCATGGAAATTTTACCTACACCTACCAATTCCAATAGGATCTATAAGAAATTTCTGTCTCCCAAATGTATCTCTTTCCAGATTACAATCATCTGGCCTCAGGCACCTATTGAATAGCACTTCCCTGTCAATCCCCAAAATAAATGTACCTAGAAATAAAATCACCTGGATCCAAACATCTACTGACTGTGTCACTTTGGGGAAATAAATCTCTGAAAGCTTCAATTTCTTCATCTATCAAATATGGATAATAATATTTTCTTATATTAAAATAATAATGTATGTTAAGTATAATGGCTTTTTGGATATATTATGTGCTTCATAATGCCTAATATTTCCCTGCCCCCTCAAACCAAATTCCTCCTCAATTTCCAAATTTTTACAAAATGCAACATTTCTCCAGAACTTGAATTATTGGAATAATTCTTGATTCCTTGCCCTCCCTTCATCCCACATCATTTACTAAATCCTCTTGATCCTATCAGGTCTAATTTATTTCCAAACTTCTGTATCCCTTATCATCTCTATTGATCTATCAGTATCCACTGACATCACTTTCTTTCTGGTGTCACTTGATTCTCAGACTGAGTCCCATCTAGAGTCAAGGTAGAAGAATTTACCAGCAAATCATTTATCTCGGCGGTAAGCATTAAGCCACTCTCATGAAATGCCCCAGCTACTGCTAAGCCAATTACCCCTCAGCCAGTGATTACCTCCCTATGCTTCAATGTCCTCATCTGTGAACACAAGGATAATAGTTTTTCTTCACTCATTTAGTTATTGTGAAGATTAGATATAAAGCACTTAGACTAGTGCCTGGTGAAAAATAACTGCTCATTGAGTGTTTTTTCTTCTTCCTTTAAGGAAATGGCAACCTACTTCAGTGTTCTTGCCTGGAAAATCCCAGGGCTGGGGGAGCCTGGTGGGCTGCCGTCTATGGGGTCGCACAGAGTCGGACATGACTGAAGTGACTTAGCAGCAGCAGCAGCAGCTTCTCTTCTACTTCCTCCTCCACCTCTTCCATCTTCCTCTTGTTAGGGGTTATTGTTGCCATTGTTAATGTCATTAATCTCATATATCTTGCTTTCCATGTTGCACTTCATTAAGTCCTCCATAGACCAGTGGTTTTTAAACTCTGTTCTAAGAGCCATTGGCCCCCAGGAAGCCACTCAGGGACTGCTGAAGAAGGGAAGAAGGTGCTGAGAGGTGTGTCTCCAGGCCACTAATACGAAAACTCTGTGTGTACTTTGGGGGGCTGTGTTTTTTTAATTGATTTCACTGAAAAAAATGATTTTTTAATCTTTTAAATTGATTTCACTAAACAGAATAGTTCCATTGCTAAAATAAGACTTGAACAACCCTTTTAGACCACTAGACCACTATAGTATCCACTGACTTCACTTTATTTCTCCCTAGCCATCATGTTAATCAGTCATTTATAAAATTTGATTCTCTGCTTCTCCTTGCATGCAGTGCTCTATAAATGTTCAAAGTTGACTCAGTTCCAGCACTTGTTCTTCTCTCCAGGTTCCTGAGAGCTGATGATAATAAAACATACATATACTACTAATTCTGGTCTTCAGCCTCAGTGGAATATTCACTGCTGCCTAGCAATCCAACATGTCTCAGTAAGCTCCTTCCTCCATTTCCTTCACGACTGAAAACCCTTATTCCCCACTTAAACCATCGCCAAGGCTAAATACTACTCAACCATAAAAGATTTGCTTCCCAACTTAATGGAAACATAGAACCTGCATGGCAACACTTGACTGAATTTCCTTCTTCTCAGTTACAGACAACTTCTCCTCTACATGGGCAGCAGATCCTATCAGTTTCTACCTATTCATAATTCCTTTCATTAATCACTCCTCCTCACTCCTGTATACTGAAACATTCATGTCCTCCTAGCTCTCATCCATTTTTAGAGAAGTATTTTCATTACTCTTAGCATTCAACTCTCTTTTGCCATCTCAGTCAAGATTCTTCAAAAAGATCATCATTTCCACCTCGTATTCACTCCTCTACCACTGTCATCTGTAATTTACACCCCCAGAGCATTAAATTCACCAATGATCTCTCTGTAGTCTCAAGTTCAATTGAGATTTTTCTATGCTTATTTTGTTAGACCTCTATGCTACACTTGATGATTTTATTCCATATTCTTTTTCTTTTAAACAGATTTATGCAATAAAATTTATGTAATATACAATTTATCCATTTGAATGGGAAATTCAATGTTTTGAGTATATTCACAAATATGTACAGTTTTAGAATATTTTCATTATCATGAAGAGAAACCTTATATTGCTTAGCTACCATCTCCCTATTTCCTTCATCTTCCCCAACTCTAAACAACCACTAATCTGCTTTCTGTCTCTATAGATTGGTCTATTCTGGACCTTTTGTATAGATGGAATCATAGAATATGTGATCTTTCATGACTGGCTTCTTTCACTTAACATAATACTCCAAGTTTCATTTATGCTGAGACATGTATGCCAACACTTCATTCCTTTTTATGATTGAATAATATTCCATTGCATGGATATACCATATTTTATCAACTTTGCAGTCCTTCAAGAAATTATCTCTTCCATAATTTCTGTGGCAACATACCCTCCTAGATTTCTTTTACCTGTTTTTCCCTCCAGTTTCATCAAAGGCTTTTTATTCCAACTTCTCATAATTTAACTGTCTGGTGTTTACATGCTACAGACTTTCCATGGATGAATTCATCAAAATCTATAGCATCAGCTATCACCAATTTGTTGATGATTGTTAAAGCAATACCTATGACTCACAGGCTATTCTCTAAGTTTCAAACTGCATAGCCAATTTTCTACTGGACATTTTCACTTGAGTATATTTCTCTGAATGTTTCAAATTCAGTTAGTCCAAGTTGAATTTATCTCTTACCTCCACATCTTAATCCCTAACCAGCTATTTCTCATCAATTCTTCACTATGGTGAAATTGCCCTCCACTTATTTATTTCTGCCATAAATATGTGAGTCATCCCATCCCTAAGCTCCTCTTCAGTTTTTTATCATTTCCCAAAGCCCATATAGACATGACTGCCCCTCACTGTTGTTGTTTAGTCTGAGTTGTGCCCGACTCTTTTGCAACCCGATGGACTAAATCCTGACAGGCTCCTCTGTCCATGGGATTTCCCAGGCAAGAATACTAGAATGGACTGACACTTCTTTCCAGGGTATCTTCCCAACCCAGGGAGAGGAACCCACGTCTTCTACAGGCAGGTGGATTCTTTACTGCTGAGCCACCAGGGAAGCCCTAATGCCCTTCATACATGGCATTGTTTATCTCAGCTTTTACTGTCACTGCCTTCTTTTAGGCTAAGCCTTTGTCATTTCCTATGAGTATTACCAAAATAACCTTTACAATATCTGCCCCCCAATCCATTCTCCTTATTTCTAAAAAATGCTAATCTTGTCACATAATCTACTTAAATAATTTTCAATGGTTCCCCCAAAGTTTAGCACACACGGTTCTTCATTATCTGCTTCTTGCCTAATTCTCTAGCATCAAGGGCTTTTTCCCCCAATATATTTTTTGCTCCAGCTTGAAAGTCCTTGATTGTAATTTCACATTCATGTACTTTTGACAAACTTCTCATTTTACCTAGAATGTATTTACTTATAAAAACAAATATTTATTTTACATAAATATATGAAATATATTTAGCTAGGTAAAGATCAATAGATATAAATATATTAATGCATGTATTAATAACATTTACCTAAATAACTCTTTCTTATCACTCAAAGTTCACCACATAGGAAAGTTTCCTCTAAGACACATTCCTGGCTGATGCAAATACTCTCACTGGTGTTAATTAAGTACTGATCCCATTACACTGTAAGTTTTTGAAGGCAGAAATTATCTCCCATTTAACTTTATGTCCTTTGAGTGCCTAGTACCTTGGTTGGCATATATTTGACCTTCAATAATGTTCAAAAATTTATTTTACATTTTCCATGAAGTTTTCTTTCCCTTTCTCCCCAGTCTTCTTTGCATGATTCACCCAAGTATTTCTAGAATATTAACTGATATACTCTGTCACTATATCTATCATATTGCATGATAATTATTACCTTTACATACTCTAGTGTCATCACCAGTGCTTGGCACACAGTAGATGTTCAATAAGTACTTGCTCATTTAAGGAATACTGTTTCAAATCCTGAAAGATGATGCTGTGAAAGTGCTGCACTCAATATGCCAGCAAATTTGGAAAACTCAGCAGTGGCCACAGGACTGGAAGGGGTCAGTTTTCATTCCAGTCTCAAAAAAGGTAATGCCACAGAATGCTCAAACTACCGCACAACTGCACTCATCTCACATGCCAGTGAAGTAATATTCAAAATTCTCCAAGCCAGGCTTCAGCAATACACGAACTGTCAACTTCCTGATGTTCAAGCTGGTTTTAGAAAAGGCAGAGGAACCAGAGATCAAATTGCCAACATCCGCTGGATCATGGAAAAAGCAAGAGAGTTCCAGAAAAACATCTACTTCTGCTTCATTGACTATGCCAAAGCCTTTGACTGTGTGGATCACAATAAACTGTGGAAAGTTCTCAAAGACATGGGAATACCAGACCACCTAACCTGCCTCTTGA
Organism: Madoqua kirkii; assembly: GCA_006408675.1. Lineage (NCBI taxonomy): Eukaryota > Metazoa > Chordata > Mammalia > Artiodactyla > Bovidae > Madoqua > Madoqua kirkii. The sequence continues at coordinate 11,728 of SJYC01122716.1, read as the reverse complement.
GAAATCTGTATGCAGGTCAGGAAGCAACAGTTAGAACTGGACATGGAACAACAGACTGGTTCCAAATAGGAAAAGGAGTACGTCAAGGCTGTAAATTGTCACCCTGCTTATTTAACTTCTATGCAGAGTACATCATGAGAAACGCTGGACTAGAAGAAACACGAGCTGGAATCAAGATTGCTGGGAGAAATCTCAATAACCTCAGATATGCAGATGATACCACCCTTATGGCAGAAAGTGAAGAAGAACTAAAGAGCCTCTTGATGAAAGTGAAAGAGGGAAGCAAAAAGTTTGCTTAAAGCTCAGCATTCAGAAAACAAAAATCATGGCATTCGGTCCCATCACTTCATGGGAAATAGATGGGGAAACAGTGAAAACAGTGTCAGACTTTATTTTTGGGGGCTCCAAAATCACTGCAGATGGTAACTGCAGCCATGAAATTGAAAGACATTTAGTCCTTGGAAGAAAAATTATGACCAACCTAGATAGTATATTCAAAAGCAGACATTACCTTGTCAACTAAGGTCCATCTAGTCAAGGCTATGGTTTTTCCAGTGGTCATGTATGGATGTGAGAGTTGGACTGTGAGGCAGGCTGAGCACTGAAGAAATGATGCTTTTGAACTGTGGTGTTGGAAAAGACTCTTGAGAGTCCCTTGAACTACAAGGAGATCCAACCAGTCCATTTTAAAGGAGATCAGCCCTGAGATTTCTTTGGAAGGAATGATGCTAAAGCTGAAACTCCAGTACTTTGGCCATTTCATGAGAAGAGTTGACTCATTGGAAAAGACTCTGATGCTGGGAGGAATTGGGGGCAGGAGGAGAAGGAGATGACTGAGGATGAGATGGATGGATGGCATCACTGACTCGATGAACGTGAGTCTGAGTGAACTCCGGGAGTTGGTGATGGACAGGGAGGCCTGGTGTGCTGTGATTCATGGGGTCTCAAAGAGTCGGACACAACTGAGCAACTGAACTGAACTGAACTGACTGACAATGTGTGTGTGAATGAAAGTCTTCATCATAGGACCCAGTGTCTGCCACTCCTAATAATTGAACTTGTCCTTATGTCTCTCTCCCTGGGTTCATTTCCTTATTACTTGTTGAGTAGCTTAAGCTCACACAGAATTGGATCCCAACCTGAGCCTAATTCCTAAACAGATCTCTTTCAGGAACTGAAATTTTAAATTCCATCTTGATATCTGAGGTTCTAACAGTTTCATTTGGTACCAACTGCCCAACTGTCTACCCACATGTCTGGACTTTCAAGGAGGTATATATATTATCCATCATCCCTGTGATTACGCACTTGGATACTCCATTGTTTAACATGTTGTTCTGTCATTAAATGATAATGACATTATCCTTCCTTTTCAGTTCAGTTCAGTTCAGTTGCTCAGTCATGTCCAACTCTTTGTGACCCCATGAATCACAGCACGCCAGGCCTCCCTGTCCATCACCAGCTCCTGGACTTCACTCAGACTTATGTCCATCGAGTCAGTGATGCCATCCAGCCATCTCATCCTTGGTCATCCCCTTCTCCTCTTGCCCCTAATCCCTCCCAGCATCAGAGTCTTTTCCAATGAGTCAACTCTTCGCATGAGATGGCCAAAGTACTGGAGTTTCAGCTTTAGCATCATTCCTTCCAAAGAAATCCCAGGACTGATCTCCTTAAAAATGGACTGGTTGGATCTCCTTGCAGTCCAAGGGACTCTCAAGAGTCTTCTCCAACACCACAGTCCAAAAGCATCAATGCTTCGGCGCTCAGCCTTCTTCACAGGAACAACTTCTTATTTGATTGAAATTTGGGGTATTATCAGCTGGTGGGAGGAACCACTTTCTAATGGACCACTGCCTTGCTAGAAACTCTGAATTCATATCACTTGTGTGTCTACCTATATTCATCTACTCAAAAGGAGGCTGACTCTGACTGTGTATAACCTTCCATTAATATCAGAGGGAGTTATTAGAGTAAGCGTATCTTGCTGGGAATATACTACAAACCACAACAGACCACAACAGACAGGGGTCAAGTTGGCCTGTTAATACCATTTTTTGATTGCTTTTCCATTGTTGGTGAAGGTCTTAAGTTTTATGGGAAGCATAAATCGCAACTGCAGCCTAAGATTTCATATCCAGCTTTTTATATAAAAGATATGTCAAATGTAATACATCTTGTGAAGAGCAGAACCAGAAAGAAAATTGAATTTTCTCTGCATGCAAGTTATTTTAAAATAGCCTGAAAATCCTTATTCAACACTGAGAGTTTCAATTCCATATGATACACTAAATGAAAGGCAAATACAAGGTTATATTTTTAAAATCAGCCTACACAGACTCATTGTATCTCCTTCTATGTTCCTTGCATTTATCAACCAGAGATCAGTCTGTGCTTGAATACATTCAAGAGATAGCATTTATTCAAAAAAATATCCAGTAGTGATCAAGTAATAATGTTATAAACCATAAAAATACTTCTAAAAGGTTTCATTCCATATTTTATTACATTTTGTACATTATGTTCTATTTTTTGATTAGCATATAAATCCCTTTAGGGTGGAAATCATGGCATATTTCTCTAGGTAGTCCCCAGAGCACTTAGCATGGTAGTACAAACTTATGATTAAAATGATTTCATTAATTGAAAGTCATACTCCAGCAAATACGTACCAAGTGCCCACTATGTCCCAATCTGAAGATAGTTCTGAATTTGGCAAATGTTTCCATAGGAAACAAAGACTTCTGAGACCCAGACATCACCATTTTTCATCATTAGACTGCTCCCTTGCATACCTTCTCAACTCCTCTGCCTTGCCTCTCTTATTTCAGTGCACTTTCTCGGCAAAACACCAAAACTAGCGAAATCTATCTTGTTGCAGGTGCTGTTTGCCTCCATGTAACTTAAAATCATCAAAGAAAAGCATACAAATATGCTTCTGGTTTCAATTTAAATGCATGGCCTTTAACCTCACCTGGGCCCCTATGCTGTCCAGATCCTAAAACATTTTCCTCATAAGTTTTCCCTACAAGGAAGGATGAAACTGGATATTTAAAGTAAGGAAAATGTCATCCGTGTCAGATTCTCTTGAAAAGAATAACATCAAAATAAAATTCAGTTTATACACCCTAACCAAATTAAATCAGAACCGGAGGATGGAGAAAGAACTCTGGACCAGGATCTGTCACTGTCCTTTGCGCAGTTCACTAAGCTCCTCTCGGGCTCAAAGGATTAGACTTACGGATCTTTGCTGTCCCGTCCAAGTGCTAGTGTCTCATCTAGCACTTGTATTTTTCTCAGTGAAAATTTTGGAAAACAAATTGCTGACTTAATCCAAATAATTGTAATCAGAACAACTGGGTATTTGGTACAAATTGGGTTCGATGCCAGACCAGAGAACACATATAGGCAAAGTCATAGCAGATCCATGCAGCTGAAGTTACTGAAAATTCACCTTCCTTGTATCTAAATCCTTCATAAAGCAGTGTCAATTTATTTTTTTCCTCTTGGTTCCCAGTAGCATGGGTCTGGATGTATTGGCCCGAATCATTAAAGAAATAGGAAGAAATACAGGAAGCTCTTCAGACAAAACAGGAAAAAATGTGTGATCTGCAGGCCACCTATATATCTAACCTCACTGAAAAAAAAAAAATATCCAGTAGTGATCAAGTAATAATGTTATAAACCATAAAAACACTTCTAAAAGGTTTCATTCCATATTTTATTACATTTTGTACATTATGTTCTATTTTTTGATTAGCATATAAATCCCTTTAGGGTGGAAATCATGGCATATTTCTCTAGGTAGTCCCCAGAGCACTTAGCATGGTAGTACAAACTTATGATTAATAATGATTTCATTAATTGAAAGTCATACTCCAGCAAATACGTACCAAGTGCCCACTATGTCCCAATCTGAAGATAGTTCTGAATTTGGCAAATGTTTCCATAGGAAACAAAGACTTCTGAGACCCAGACATCACCATTTTTCATCATTAGACTGCTCCCTTGCATACCTTCTCAACTCCTCTGCCTTGCCTCTCTTATTTCAGTGCACTTTCTCGGCAAAACACCAAAACTAGCGAAATCTATCTTGTTGCAGGTGCTGTTTGCCTCCATGTAACTTAAAATCATCAAAGAAAAGCATACAAATATGCTTCTGGTTTCAATTTAAATGCATGGCCTTTAACCTCACCTGGGCCCCTATGCTGTCCAGATCCTAAAACATTTTCCTCATAAGTTTTCCCTACAAGGAAGGATGAAACTGGATATTTAAAGTAAGGAAAATGTCATCCGTGTCAGATTCTCTTGAAAAGAATAACATCAAAATAAAATTCAGTTTATACACCCTAACCAAATTAAATCAGAACCGGAGGATGGAGAAAGAACTCTGGACCAGGATCTGTCACTGTCCTTTGCGCAGTTCACTAAGCTCCTCTCGGGCTCAAAGGATTAGACTTACGGATCTTTGCTGTCCCGTCCAAGTGCTAGTGTCTCATCTAGCACTTGTATTTTTCTCAGTGAAAATTTTGGAAAACAAATTGCTGACTTAATCCAAATAATTGTAATCAGAACAACTGGGTATTTGGTACAAATTGGGTTCGATGCCAGACCAGAGAACACATATAGGCAAAGTCATAGCAGATCCATGCAGCTGAAGTTACTGAAAATTCACCTTCCTTGTATCTAAATCCTTCATAAAGCAGTGTCAATTTATTTTTTTCCTCTTGGTTCCCAGTAGCATGGGTCTGGATGTATTGGCCCGAATCATTAAAGAAATAGGAAGAAATACAGGAAGCTCTTCAGACAAAACAGGAAAAAATGTGTGATCTGCAGGCCACCTATATATCTAACCTCACTGAAAAAAAAAAAACCCCAAAACAGCATTTTATTCTCCAAGGAAGAATAAGACAAATAGCTGGCCCAGAAATGTAGTGAGATTTCTTATCACCTTCTATTATCTGGACATAAAGCTTCCATCGTCCTCCCTAATCCTTATTATAATTGTATACTCTTCTTTTCTCCAACCCTCAAGTGGATTTACTTTTGTTCTCCATGTGAAATCAATTAAGGTATAACTGTATTGATAGAGATTTCCAAAACACTATCTAAGTTTTAATTTTAATCCAATAATATTTTAAATTTCAAATGGCTGGTATGGTGAATCATTTAGGAAAGCACAGAAAACAAACTACCCTCAATATTTGTCAGTTTGGCTTTCCTGAAAGAGGGTCCTGGGTGTACATTATAGCTCATTCAGACATTTACCCAAAGGGTAGAAGGCAGGCATATTCTCCAGTCATCTCAGCAACAAAAAGGTTAAAAATAAAATCTCAACACAAATTAACACGGATTAATGAATATAGTAAAAAGGTTTAGCAGAAGAAGCCAGACACAAATGTATGCAGGAAGCTTCTATTTAAATAAAATTCAAAACTAGGCAAATTAAATGTATATTTTAGGAATACAGGCATGTGATAAAATTATGTGTGCATGCTAAGTAACTTCAGTCATGTCTGACTCTTTGTGACCCTATGGACTGTAGCCCGCCAGGCTTCTCTGTCCATGGGATCCTCCAGGCAAGAATACTAGAGTGGATTGCCATGCCCTCCTCCAAGGGATATTCCTGACCCAGGTATCAAACCCGTGTCTCCTACATCTCCTGCATTGACAGGCAGGTTCTTTACCACTAGCACCACCTGGGAAGCCCTAACTAAAAGTAAATAAATTATTATCACAAACATTAGGATATCAGGGAATGGAGGGCTGAAGTCAGAGACAGAAGGGTTAATAGAGCTTTTCTAAGGCATTAGTGATCTATGTCTCAACTTGAGTGGTCGATGCTAACTTTGTAATTATTTAAAAAATCATGTGCATATGTCTTACAAACCCTTAAGTATAAGATTTTTATAAAAATGAACAAATTAGCACCAACATTGTTTTAAAGTGAATTTGACTTCTTGAACTTTTTAGTTTGGTTAAACAGTGGGATTCGATCATGGAAAGGGCGCTCATACTCAAATAATTATGGATTATATAAACTATGTATTTGTTTAGTATTCTCATACAACCGATAATAGATTTTGTGTATGTGTGTGCATTTTATAGGAGCTGAGGACTGTTCACCTATCCATTAATTCACTACTTTAATCAGCACCTACTGAGAGCCTGATACATGTCAGGCACAGTGTTAGGCAGCAGAGATAAAAAATGAATAAGATGTGAACTCTGTTCTCAAGAGCATATGATCTACTGCGAGAAGACTAGCATCTTTCCAGTTTTTCAAAGTGATAATCATCCCCTGACCCCCTGACTCTTTCTAGCTGGAGGTCTTCATGCGCCTCTGTTGTCTCATTCTCTAATTTCCAAGCCAACTATCTGGATAACAGTTCCACTGGCAGTTTCAGGAACCATTTCTTGGTGAAGTATGGGAACTGATCATGTTGTCAGACTCAGCATCCATCAGGGCAGAGTAAGTCTTAGGCTTTTTACTCCTGTGACATTGATCAGGCCCACTGTCTAGTTTCTCCTCCTAGCCCAGTCTTTGAACTCCTCCAGTCGGCTGGGTTGCCACTGACCACTGATCTGAATGATCTAACAGCATGTGGCCTCCAGATACCTCCCTTGTGTAGTATCCTGAAAGGCTCAGCGTCCTTGGCTGCAGTGTTCTCCATGGCTGGGCTGCCTCTTGTTGGTATCCACCACTCATATCCACCAAGCACTCTTCTGCCTGCCTTCTGACCCTCTTGGGGATCCGTCATGCAACCCAGTTAAGCCTCCCAGTCCTAGACTTGCCAAGTTCTCACTCTCTCTGCCTTTTCCCTGAGCAGTCTCAGTAGGCATTGCTCGCAACCCTTTGAAACTATGATGCCAATGTGATAAATGAAACAATAGAGGTGCCTACAGAGTGATACAAAAGCTCAGAGAAAGGGAAGAGGATTGGAGGGACCAACTGAATAGAGTCACAAGAAGAAGCGCACCAGATGAGGGAGCAAAGGAGTATTCTAACAGAAAGGAACAACGTCTTCAAAGGCATAAATATGGGGAGAAGTCTGACACGTTTGGGAAATGATGAGAAGTTTTGTGCATTCAAGGAATGATGAGGTATGAGAACAGAGCAGTAGATAAGAAAATGAAGAAAGCTCTGTAGCGCCTAGCTATTAAAAAATGTGCCCTGTTTGGCATGTATTTAACACATTCCTGTCACAAACGATGAAGTGACCTGACCTAAACCAAAGTAAGGCATTCTGTGACTTGGAGATTAGTATGGGCTTACTCACACTCATAATTTATAAGGCTTAGCATTCAAGGAAGTCTGAGCTTTTTAAATACAACCTCAAACATCCACACCATTTTCTTGGGAAGAAGAGAGTAGAAGCAGCTGCTTAGAGGCACAGTAATTTACATGAACTTATTTAAGGTGATAGAAGGAGAACAAGAGGTGTCCAGCCAGCTGTTAGTGAATGCATTTCAACTGAAGCAAATAAAACCCTGAGCCTTTGGGAAATCTCCCCAGAGTTCCCTACACTTAATTTTATTCTTGTGAATGTCAGCACAGCTCTCTCTCCTGATCCATGTAGAAGAGGCAGTTGGTCAGGAAGGAAGGTCTTCAACAAGGACAGTCCCAGGTGAAATGAGGACTGGCTGTTTTCTGGGCCCAACCAAAATGAAGACTGGCTCTAACTCTTGCTGGCACTGCTGGAGTTTACACTATTCATTTCAGGCTGCCAGGACCTCTTCACTGCCCAGTGATTTACACTGCCAATAGTGAATCATCAGACATACACAGACCTGTTCACCTCTCTGAATTAGAGACACAGTGACTCAACCAGCCAAGAGGACTTTGTTTAGAACAGAATGAGAAAGGGAAAACTTACAAGGCCTGAAAGTGGGAATCAAAATGGAAGTTCTTGAGACAGATGTAAAATGGTTCTAATAAGAAAAGGAACTAACTATCTCAAGCTATTTATCAGGTCAATGACTTTCCTTATTGTTTTACCCCATTTTTACTCCTCACGGACTTAGGCAGGCATAACTGGAGTGGATGAGAGCAGATGATTTTGAAAGTTCCATTATATCAGAGCCTGCTTTCATGGTTTACCAACTCTGTGTATCTCAAGTGTGCTCAAACTCAAAATCCCACCTCAGAAGAAGCCTAGCAGCCTTATTAGAGTTTACTATGATCAAGTTTGCTAGTAAAATACTTTGGCAGCTTGATAGCAAACAAAAGGAAAACTCACGGGTAAATGGCCTCCAAGGATAGTTCTTGGTCTCAAGTCATTATTCTAGGGCTCATTAGATCTTCAGAGATTGTCCTTGATCTCCTTATATCATAGTTTGTGTATTTATACCTTCAGCAAATTTATTTAGCACAGTTTTATTAAGAACCAATCATATTCTCTAGGCAAGATTATATAAAGCAAGCTGTGGGAGACTGATTGTTTCATCTATAAAATGAGAATAGTATTCATCTCTCAGAATGGCAATTAAATGATGCAATAAACATAAAATAGCTCAGTGCCTGGGGCTTCCCAGGTGGCCTAGTGGTAAAGAATCCACCTGCTAACGTAGGAGACAGAGAGACTTGGGTTTGAGTCCTGGGTCAGGAAGATCCCCTGGAGAAGGAAATGGCAACCCTCTTCAGGGCCTGGAGAATCCCATGGACAGAGGAGCCTGGCTGGCTACCGTCCATGGGATTGCAGAGTCAGAAATGACTGAAGCGACTTAGCATACATGTAGTGCCTACGACTGAAGTGACTTAGCAGCAGCAGCAGCAGCAGTCCCCACACAAAATCAAGGCTTAATAGTCATTTCTTTCAACTGTGGCAGTGCAAAGGTAAATAGGCACACTTCTCTTCCTTCAAGGAACTCAGAGTATAGATCAAGCCTGAAACCAGCCCTGCATCCTGGAAGTACCACCTGATCCTTCCCGGGCTCTATGAGCAGCCATGCTGGGTCAAACTTAATGCCGAGTCTTCTGGGCTGAGAGCCCCATGGAGCATCCTCCTACATGCCTTATAGACCCTAACTCTACAAACCCTTTAGATACTAAGAGAAAGCTATGGAATATTTTTAAGTTTAAATGTAAGTGACTAGTGAGGACATCACCAGAGTGATGTCAAATGGCAATGGACTTGAATAATAGCTCTTGTCCAAGATACTTTGTAACTTTTTGAAAGTGTTCATAACTACTATTATTTTTAAAAGAGAAGGAGGGAAAGGAAGAGAGAGAGCAATGTATCCTGGCATGAAGAGGTCTTACGTCCACTAGATGCAGTTACTACAACAGACAGGCCATGGATCCCAACACCGGGTCCTTACTGACAGAGCAGGTGCCTCATGGGAGTCACTTATACCAGAGAAAAACCACTCCCATCAACTTGTCTTTCCTGGTGTTTCGAGTGGAATTTTAATCTTTACTCCTGAGAAGTTGGCTTTGTCAAAAGTAACTTTTTTTCTCTTTTACATTTTCTTTAACATTAAGATTTCATGTGCTAAATTACATGTGCTAAGTGATGTCTGACTGGGAAACATGAATAAAAACTAAGGGAACTGGTCATTCTAGACATTGTGCCAGGGAGTCAGGATGATGACCGTAAGACAGCTCTGACCACCAGGTAGGAGGTCCCCTGCTTTGTCCATGACTGCAGCCAAGGCATTCATGTTTTAGGTGGACTATATTCTTCCTAGTATTAGGCTCGTACTTTTCCATTGCAATGAATGTTCATTGAGTTTAAAAAAGAAGACAATCTGGGGACATCCCAGAAGACCCCAAGCAGCTTTCAGATCAATGACTTACCAGATGTCCTCAACCTCCAAAGAATAGATTGAATTATTACCATACTCATGAAGCAACATCTTTCCCCTCTTATAAATATATTTAAAAAAAGGAGGGGGGGGCTGTGCCTTTTTCTGTCTTTCAACAATCCTCTTGGCCTGGGGTATTCTGTTGCTATTGTCTTCTCTCACTTAGGAGCCACTTTATTGCCCCACCCCACTTCCGCTCTCTCAATTGCCCATGTGGAATCTTTGCCTCTTTGTTTATATTTCCATAATTACCCATGTGGAATCTTTGCCTCTTTGTTTATACTTCCATAATTAAAGGCAGAGTGTGCCTTTAATTAGCATGCATAGGGATATTATTATACTTTTATTATACTATGGGAAAAGAGATATTAAGTAATGATCATCTTGAAACAGTGTATATAATACAAATTGAACTTTTCTTACTGTCTGTATTCAATCCCTTCTGAGCATATTTGCTTCTAGAATAAATTTCTATAAATCAAATCTCCCTTGCAATGTTGCCCCCTTTTCTTCCATTGTCTAAAGAAATGTGATTGTGTCAGGCAGTAACCTGTCATCCTGAGAATTAATGGGGTAAATATGTTTGCATGAGCCACTTCTTTACCGAAAGATATATTAACAGAAACGGGTCAGTCAATATCTTCCAGAACATACGTCTAACATGCGACTTTGCAATGGCTGTCAGAAAGCATTTTCACTGAGTGAACTGGCCTTCTATATACACTGCTGTATATACATAGCCCGTTTCTGGGAAAGGTGAAAGTGAAAGTGAAGTCTCTCAGTTGTGTCTGACTCTTTGCGACCCCACGGACTGTAGCCTATCAGGCTCCTCAGTCCATGGGATTTTCCAGTCAAGAGTGCTGGAGTGGATTGCCATTTCCTTCTCCAGGGGACCTTCTCGACCCAGGAATCGAACCTGGGTCTCCCACATTGCAGGCAGACCCTTTACCGTCTGAGCCAAAGGTAGTGAAGTCTTAAATGTATGCTAGTTTTATCTCTCTTTTCTGAGAAAGTGCACCATTTTTGTATGCATTGCAAACTGAATAGGCTTTATTTTATTGGCCAAAGCAGATTAGATCAGGAATTAGTATGTGAATTGAGAGTTACCAAATAACAATGTTCTATAATGGGTTGTGACTCATTGACCCAATTAGATCTTCTTTGCTTGGGGAAGGTGAAGATATGGGGAGGAAGAAGAGTGGAGCATGAAAAAGAATTTCTGGAGTCACTTCGCTTCCGGAACAACAGTTATATATTCACACTAATTCTTGTTACTTGAGGTCACCAGAACATGAAATAGAACTAAACTCAAATAGTCCTTATGATTAATTCATTTCTCATAAAGTTCTAAAAAATTGTCTAGTGAGAATCACCATAATGGAGTGTGATAGACATCATGACCCAGTGATTTTTGTCTCCTGGTATTCACAACCTTGTATAATCCCCTCTGCTTGAGTGTGCACTGGGCTTCATGACTCACTTCTAAAGAACAGGATAAAGGCAGAAGGAATAGGGTGTGCTTCCAAGATCAGGCTATAAAAAGGCTGAAGATTCCATCTTGGCTTTTTGTTTGTTTGGTTTTGTTTTTATTGTTGTTGCTTTTACTCACATGCTCTGATGAAAGCCCTGTAGTGGAGCAGCGTTATGGAGAGCACCACATGATGAAGAACGAACATCTCTTTACAACAGCCACATGAGTGAGCTTAGAAACTGACTCAGTCGAACATCAGTGATTACAGCCCAGTGTGATACCTTGACTACAGCCTCCTGAGAGACCAAGCACCAGAAATACATAGCTAAGCCATTCCTGACTCCCAGTCCTCAGAAACTATGAGACCACAAAGGTTTATCATTTCAAGCTGCTGCTGCTGCTAAGTCACTTCAGTCGTGTCTGACTCTGTGCGATCCATAAATGGCAGCCTAC
>SJYC01122712.1:0-23372 GCA_006408675.1 Madoqua kirkii | reverse complement strand
TGATCCACACAGTCAAAGACTTTGGCATAGTCAATAAAGCAGAAATAGATGTTCTTATGGAACTCTCTTGCTTTTTTGATGATCCAGCAGATGTTGGCAATTTAATCTCTGGTTCCTTGGCCTTTTCTAAAACCAGCTTGAACATCTGGAAATTCATGGTTCATGTATTGCTGATGCTTGGCTTGGAGAATTTTGAGGATTACTTTACTAGTGTGTGAGATGAGTGCAATTGTGCAGTAGTTTGAGCATTCTTTGGCATTGCCTTTCTCTGAGACTGGAATGAAAACTGACCTTTTCCAGTCCTGTGGCCACTGCTGAGTTTTCCAAATTTGTTGGCATATTGAGTGTAGCACTTTCACAGCATCAACTTCCAGGATTTGAAATTGCTCAAGTGGAATTCCATCACCTCCACTACCTTTGTTCATAGTGATGCTTTCTAAGGCCCACTTGACTTCACATTCCAGGATGTCTGGCTCTAGGTGAGTGATCACACCATCGTGATTATCTGGGTCGTGAAGCTCAAATTATGCATGTCAGGAGTCTCTAAGAAGTACAGATGAGAAAGCAGCTTGCTCTTCCCAGAGTGTTGGCACCAGTTGAGTGATGTTGCCTTGCCACCCTGAGGAGCCCTCCCTGTCATCCTGTTTTTTGGCCATAGTTGCTGAAATTCAAAGCTGGCCAGAAACCTATGATTTCGAGCCTGATGTGTAGAGATGAATTAGACCAAGTCACTGTTGATTATCTGCAGAATTTGAGCAACAGTTTGCAAGAGGCTGAGGCAATTAGCAATTGGATATGAATCTAAAGACTCAATGAGATAAAGCAGGAGCCACAGAAAGCTGAGTTGTTTAAACCAAAGCCATAAGGGAATAGGAACTATGAGTAATCCAGCAAACTAGGAGCAAGGTCTGAATGGTGCAGGCGCGCTAAGATGTAGAGACCTTGAAGAGAAAGGAAGTGTAAAGCCTGCCTTGCCTTAGTCCCTAGCAGCCTTGTAGCTCCAATCCATTTGTAATTGTACAATAAATCTTTTTTTTCTTTTTTAGTTAACTTGAGTGAATTTCTGTTTTTTACAACCACAAAAGCTAAATATTTGGTAGGAACTTGGCTAATCTCTGACATCACCTCAAAGAGACCATTACTCATTGAAGGGCCGTGCACCCCTTTGCAGAGTCTGCTCTTTATCTCAATCACTGTCTCTCCCGCTAATGAGGATGCATCTTACTCCCTGGCTACTGTAATTGACTATTTCTCTGATTATAAACTTTACTCCATGTTACATAGTTTCAGAGCCACCTGGGAGTTCAGTCACTCAGATAATGAGACAATGAGTAAAATGGCTTACCCAGGGGTCTTTCCTGGTGGCTCAGTTGTAAAGAATCCACCTGCCAGTGCAGGAGACATGGGTTCAATGTGTGGTCTGGGAAGACTGCATGTGCTGCAGGGCACCTAGGCCTGTGCCCCACAACTACTGAGCCTGTGCTCCAGAGCCTGGGAGCCTTAACTATTGAAGCCCATGCATTCTAGGGCCTGTGAGCTACAGCTACTGAATCCACATGCCTAGAGCCTGTGATTTGCAACAAGAGAAGCCACTGCAACAAGAAGTCTGTGCATTGCAACTGCGGAAAAGCCCATCAACAGCAGCAAAGACATCATGCCACCAAAAAAAAAATAAATAAGCAAAATTGTTTTTAAAATGCCTTACAGCTTTTCCCTCAGCTAATACATTCACCTTTCATGGGTATCTTTAGTTATTTTACTTAAATCTGAATATGGCAATCCTACCACGGTAAGGGAGCCAGTAGGAAGGATGGCTAGAATATAGATTCTGAATACCCGTCTTCTTTCAATACAGAGTAGCATATTCTACCCTTCCCAAACCCTTGCCGAACACTGTCATTTCCCCCATATCACTGATTTTGCATTCATATATATGTCAATTCATTTTAAAAATATCAATTGAGTACTTCCTATGTTACAATAACTATGAATAAATAGCCTAAAGTTTTACACAAGAGACAAGTAACAATGGACTATGATAATGCATGAATGTGTGCACAATAAGTCTCTTCAGTTCAGTCAGTTCAGTTGCTCAGTCGTGTCCGACTCTTTGCGACTCCATAAATCGCAGCACGCCAGGCCTCCCTGACCATCACCATCTCCCGGAGTTCACTCAGACTCGCGTCCATTGAGTCCGTGATACCATCCAGCCATCTCCTCGTCGGCCGTCCCCTTCTCCTCCTGCCCCCAATCCCTCCCAGCATCAGAGTCTTTTCCATTGAGTCCCTTCAGTAGTGTCCAATCTTTGCCATCCTATGGACCATATTTTGCTGGGCTCCTCTGTCCATGGGATTCTCCAGGCAGAATATGGGAGTGGGTTGCTATTTCCTTCTCCAGGGGATCTTCTCGACCCAGGGATCAAACCCGGGTCTCCCGAATTGGAGGCAACGCTTTAACCTCTGAGCCACCAGGGGAGCCCAGAATATTCGTTTATTCAGCAGTTATTTGTTGAACACTCATAGCATTTATTTTTCTAAGTGCTAGGGTAAAATAATAACTCAAACAAACAAAAACTCCCTCTCTAATGGAACTTGCATTCTAATGGAGAATATGGACATTAAGCAAAAATTAAAAATATGTAGCCTGGTAGTGTCAGATTCTAAAAAGAAAAATAAAACAGAGAAGAAATCATGAAGAGTTAGAGGAACTGGGATTTTAAGTGAGGTCACCAGGAAAGGCTTCACTAGAAGGTGACTTTGAAAACAACCTGGAAGGAAGTGGGAACACTAGCCCTGTAGGAATCTGGAGGATGAACACTCCAGCCGAATGAAAAGTCACTGAAAAGTTTATGCAGCAGGAGTGTGTCTGTTAAGCCAAGGGACAATGAGAAGGCCACCGTGGCTGGAATGGAGCAAACAAGGGAGGCCTGGAGGGAGACGAGGCCACAGAGTAAGTGGTAGCAGACCAGCGAGGGCCCCGGCGGTCATCGCGCTGCTGCTGGCCTTGACTCTGAGTGAGCTGGGAAGCTGCTGCAGAATCTGGGCAGAAGGATGACTTGATCTGAATGTGGTCTATAGGGTTACCCTGGCTGCTGTGTTAAAAACAGACCCAGGCGGGGCAGGGGTGGTGTGCAAGAGCAAAAGTGGGGAGACCTCTTAGGAGGCTATTGTAATAACACAGGTGAGAGACAATGGGATTAGAGCAGAGTGATGCAATAGGAGATGAAAAGTGGTACAAATGAAATGGGGTGTGTGTGTGTGTGTGTGTGTGTGTTAGTCGCCCAGTTGTGTACACTTCTTTGAGACGCTATGGACTGTAACCCACCGGGCTCCTCTGTCCATGGGGTTTCCCAGGCAAGAATATTGGAGCAGGTTGCCATTTCCTTTTCCAGAGGATCTTCTCAACCCAGCTATCCAACCCATGTCTCCTGTGTCTCCTGCACTGCAGGAAAATTCTTTACCCACTAAGTCATCAGGGAAGCCCATCTGAACGAGGGGTCAAATGAGATAAAATGGCAACCCACTCCAGTATTCTTGCCTGGAGAATCCCATGGACAGAGGAACCTGGAGGGCCATAGTCCATGTGCTCACAAGAGTCAGACATGACTTAGCAACTAAACCAATCTCTATTTGAGGACAAAGGACTATTCCTAGGAAAGAGGGAATGACATGGGAACTGGACTTGAAAGCAGGAATTAGCCAAGCATCAAGAGAAGAAAATCAGGTCTACTGCTGCAGATGAGCTCCTGATGAGAAGTGAGAGATGATTGAGTGTTCAGAAAATAAGTGAATCAGCATCTTCTTCCTGAGGGTGAAACAAATCAAAAAAACCCATGATGGCCTAACTACATATTCCATCCACTCCCAACCTACTTCTCTGTGACTTCTATTCAGTCACTAAAGTAAAATGCAAACTGAGTTCCTGGGGGGCGGGGGTGAGGAAAACATGTGTAAGTGTGCAGCTGTCTTTCAGATTCCTAGGCTTAAATTCTAAGAAAAGATCCTTAAGTGAAATCCTCTGAGACAGACTGGCATCCAGCCAGGGTACTAGGGCCAGCACCCCAGCTCCTAGGAAAATACCCAAGTATCTTGAACAACTGAATGTGTTTGGAGACCAGGGTCTCTCCTAAAATTTTTCTAAGAGGAAATATTTTTAACCCAGACATACCACAAGGCTCTCTCACAAGTTGGCCTATTTGGCTAGAAAATAGCCCCAAAAAGGAGAAAAACAACCTCTCTCCACTCACCTGGGGAGAGGGATTCACTGAGCCATTTAGGTGAACAGAAAAATTGTGGACATGATTTATTCCATAAAATAGTACCTATTGAAACTCTAGAGAATTTGGCCTGTAGGAAAGCAAATGAGAGACATTTCTACTTGTTAGTACACTTTCTGAGCTTACCTACAAGTTATTCTCCTGCTCCTTCCCTTCTATTCCCTTTGCCAGGTAAAGTGCATATGAGAAGGTGAGATGTGTTTCTTTAGAGTTTGTGTGGCCTGTGCATATTGCAGTGGAGGGGTTCAGAGATTTTCTTGCTGTTTGGTTTTAAAGTTTCTCCTTCATTTATTTTCTCTCTGCCCTCTTCTACCCCCTTACACTTATTTTTCCCATCCATGTTTTTTTTGGCTGCAGGGAACTTTGAATCCCAACTTCAAAAGAAACCTATAATGAAGCCTGGCTGATGTTTAACAGATCTGCCGCTGCAGGGGCCCAGTCCAACTGTTCCTTTGGCTCAACAGACACAGAGGGTGAGCGAGCAAGGCACAGCTAAACCAGAGCACCCAGCTCTGTGCAGCACCGACTTCTCCACCTGTTCCCCTGCATGTCATATGCATCTGCCCTCCTGTCCTGAGACACACATCCAAGAGCATGCAACTGCAGGCACCACTCTCTGGCACGCTCCTTTAGGGCACCTCCCAGTCCACCCTCTTGAGGACTTGTTTAGAGGGAAGTGGACCATGCTCTGGGGCTTCCCAGGTGGTACTAGTGGTAAAGAACTTGTTTTTAAATGCAGGAGACACGAGACGTGGGCTTGATACCTGGGTCAGGAAGGTACCCTGGAGGAGGGCATGGCAACCCACTCGAGTATTCTTGCCTGGAGAATCCCCATGGACAGAGGAGATGGGTGGGCTACAGGTTATGGAGTTGCAAAAGAATAAAACATGATTAAAGCAACTTAGCACAAATGCAAGCCTGGACCATGCTCTAGCATTGCTATATACAATAGTCTTTCTGCCCTCAAACTCCTCACCATCAAAACTCAGGCAATGAGGCAGAGAAGAGACAATGAGGCACCAAGACACAGAGACCTCAGCCCACCACAGGCATCAGAAAACAAACGCATGCCGTCATCATCCCACTGTCTGCTTCAGAGCATGGTGACACTAGGTGGCTGATGACTCGCTTAAACTATGCTCAGCCATTTATTTTTACTCGGTGATTGTCCTCCTCCACATGATAATAGAGTGATGAAATCCGACAGAAACCAAAGCAAAGAAGTAAACACAATGTTCTAGATTTGGCTGGATACTAAACTCATGTGAAAAGGGGAGGTAGAGCAAGGGATGGAAAGTAGATTCAGCAGCAAAGCACCCTTCATCTCTGGGACATAATTTTAGAGAGAAAAACAACAAAAATAAGTCATCACCGAAAAGGAAGCTGCAGAGTGCAAAGGTCAGGGAAGCTGGGTTTCCCTTAGGGCATAGACATTCCCTTGACTTGGCTTTCTAAGATGCATCATGGGACGTAGCCAACGACATTTGAAATTTTACTAAGAGGACTTTCAAGCCTTCCTTCCCACAGCAAGTGTAGACCCTCTCTTAGGGTGGCTACCATGTAGAAGTAGGCATCTGGCCTATGTAGCCTTCACTCTCCACAAGCCAAGTTTCTCTATCTTGGTAATTCTGTTCACCTGGCTGGGTAATGTTATCTATAATTCATATCTCCTTCTGACCATTCCCGAGTCTGATAAATACTCTCCCTTTGATAGGTGCATCTGGCTTACAGATGTTTGGTGCCAGATTCCTCAGACTCTCTCCTCTCAGAGCCTTTGGGAGAAGAACTCCTTTGGGCTACATTTTTGGTTTCTTGCTGTGGGTGGGGAAGAGGGAACATTAAGTAGGATTGGAAAAATGAAGAGGATTGCTCATAGAGCCATGACTGTATCTGCATGTTAGTAATCTGTCTGTAGTTGTGTTCCCCACTTTCCAACCAATGCCTACTAAACTGTGAGTTCCTGAATAGAGGGGCTCTGTGCCTGGCACACTCTAATCCTCAAAAAATGTCTGACAAAACATTTGTTGAAGTTGGTTCAGAGTCACAGAATAAAGGAACTGTGAACTTGAGCACTGTGATTTAATTGTAACAATATGGATGCTATGCCATGCCTTGCCGTGTGGTGCCTGAATGCTTAGTCGTGTCCAACACTCTGTGACCCTTTAGACTATAGCCCACCAGGTTCCTCTGTCCATGAGGTTTTTCCAGGCAAGAATACTAGAGCAGGTTGCCATTTCCTTCTCCAGAGAATCTTCCAGACCCAGGAATCATACCCATGTCTCTTGTGTCTCCTGCACTGAAGGTGAATTTTTACTTGCTGAGCCATCAGGGAAGCCCAATAGAGATGCTAGATACTGGTAATTTAGTTCAGAGACAGCTACTAACTCCACTAAGTCATAGGCCCTCATAGAAATCCAGAGATCTACATCTCTGTGAAACCCAAGTCCTTTCAAACAATCTAAGCCGTGGCACAGAAAAGCAGTCTACACTCTATGTTCTGCTTTTAGTGGCTCAGACTGGATTTAAACCCGGGTATTTAGAAAAAATTATTAAACCCCTCCACTAAAATATGAACACTTAGTCTATGTATTCTTTATATTTGTCCCTTTGCTTGTCTTACTGTGTCTGGCACATCAGAAAAACTTGATAAATAGTTGTTTTCAAAATATGGTTCCTGCCAATAACAGTTATAAGAAACATTCAATGTTTTTAATAATAAAAGTTCAGCACAAGAAATATAAAGCAGAGAAAATGGAGTATGAATAAAAGGTCTGTACATAAAATAAGTATAAGGGAACTGAGAAAAAGATAACCTGTCCTCTCCACTGTCTTCAGTTTTCTCCCCCTAAAAGAAGAAATTCACAAATAAGTATCCTTTTTAAAAATCATAATAATAGGGCTATAAAAGTGTATTTTTCTTATGAATAAGCACTATACACTTGAGAAAATCCACCAGCATGAAAGATCAGAATTAAGAGGGGGAAAAAAAGGAAAAATAAAAGTTTACTACAGATGAATCAGATATACTGCACTGGGAAAAAAAATTCAGAATTCATCTTACTTTTAGCCTCAGTAAATGGCTGCATCCTTAAAAACAGACTAATATAGAAAAATCAGAGTAAGATCTTAAATATATGATTGCTAAGATTAAAAACTAAATTCAGCAGAAAATTTAGAAGATAAACTTAAGGAAATCTCCAAAAAATAGAACTAAATAACAATGAGATAGAATATATGAGAGGAAAAGGACAGAATAAATTCAGATCAATCCTCAGAAATTTCAGAGGGGAAAATAAGAAATATCAACCTAATAATTTCAGAAAATTGGCCATAGATAAGGATAGCATCACCAACTCAATGGACATGAGACTGAGCAAGCCCCAGGAGATGGTGAAGGACAGGGAAGCCTGGCATGCTGTAGTCCATGGGGTCTCAAAGGGTTGGAACGACTGAACAACTGAACAAATGAACAACAACAACGATGACAACAAGAGGCATGTGTCCAAACTGAAAGAATCATTGAATATCAACAAAAGAAGAATAAAAGGCCAGCCCTTAAAAAAGTGTCATAAAATCCCTAAAGTAACACGGCTAAAAATTCAAAATGATTTTTAATAGGAAAAAACATTGCCTCTAAAACACATGATTATCAGAATAGAAGCTAGAGACAATATAATGAATTTCTTCAAAAATTTAAGAGAAAATATTTCTCAACTCACATTTTATACCAGGACAAACTATCCGTTTTGGATAAAGGCAAAATAAAAGCATTTTGAGAAATGCTTTTCTGAAAATTACCTAAAACATCCTTTCTTAGAAAGTTACTTAAGGAGGTTTTCCAGGAAAAAATGAAGCTGTAAATTAAGAGATATTCATGCAACTCAGGACACAGTGACTCCAATCCCCCCAAAAAATCAGTGATGAGAAATTTCAGGATAACAACTGTGCAGCAGAACTAAATATAACTGGTGAAGTCAGAAGCGGAGGGAAAAGTGGAATGAACTGGGAGAGCTCCAGAGGAGTGTTAAAAAAATAAAGACACTTTCTATCGAACTATTTATCTATTCTATAGATATGATAAAGCATTTGAAAATGAAGACATCAAACAGGAAGGAAGATAGAAGGGAAGGAGGAAATAGAGACTCCAGGGATAGGGTACATGTGTATGGGGAAGTAGAAGAGCTATGCCAGAAAGAAAGCATAGTAATAGAACCCAACCTTGTTCTGCAACCAGAAGAGAGATATTTTATAATCACAATATTATAAATATGTATAACTGAGTCAACTAAAAACAGTAAAATTAAAACATTAATTTTAAAATATATTAAAAAATACAGATGTGATGTGAGAGAAAAGTAAAACTCTCATCATTATAACAAAAGCAAGTCATAATATTTAAAATTAATGTTTAAACATAATTTTTAAAATTGATGAAAATAAGTTGATCCAGTGGTTTGGACTCTGTACTTTCACTGCCAAAGGTGTCGGTATGATCCGTGGTCAGGGAACAAATGTAAGCCATGTGCATGTTCCGCCTAGATTTTTTTTTTTAATAAAATAGATGAATCAAGTAATACAAATATAATGTTTGGGTATATGTATATGGAGGTTGTTACCAAAAAGGCAAGTAAAATAATAAAGATGGAAGTAAGGCTAGAGAGTAGAGAAGGATGAGACAGAGTTAGGCAGAGGATTGCTATTCCTTATTTTTTGGTACAATTGTCTTTGATACATTTGGTATTTTAACCAGGGGCATTTATTTGGGCTTCCCTGTGGCTCAGTGATAAAGAATCTGCTTGCCAATGCAGGAGACTCAGGTTTGATCCCTGGGTCAGGAACATCCCTTGGAGAAGGAAATGGCAACCCATTCCAGTATTCTTGCCTAGGAAACCCCGTGGACAGTGGAACCAGGTGGGCTACAGTCCATGGGGTAACAAAAATGTCAGATACAACTTAACAACTAAACAACAACAACAACCAAAAAAGTATGAATAGTTTCTTTTATTCTGCAAAGAAAGTTTTGCATGTAAGGATAAGAAAGTTTGAAACACGTCTGGGTCCGCAGATAGAAAAGGATAAGTTACCATGGCAACGCTGAAGCAGTAAGGTGAATAAGTTATAAACCTCTGGGTACGAGCAGTGGCAGTAAGGATTCAGAGATAAGGGGCTACTCTAAGGAGAAAGATGCAGAGGTACCATGAAAGACATCTCTCTCAGTCAAGGCAGTGTGTTGTTGTAATGAGCTAGTAGACAAATGAGAACAAGCCGGATTTGCCTGGAGAGCTCTCTGGAGATCCTGAGTTGGCAAACACTGTTGTCAGTGAGGTTTAGCTTCTGCTTAAGGTTATCAAAATCTAAAAACCAAACCCAAACAGAATCTTTCTTATGCAAATATTTCTGGTAATATGATCAGTTCCCTGGGTATTATTATGTAAACAAAGGCTTCCCATCTGTCAGTTCTAATAATGATAATAACTAGTGTTAGTTTAGAACTATTTTTGTACTTTGAAAACTTTAGAGTTACCAAACATTTTACCGTATCTTGCTTCCCTGGTGGCTCAGATGGTAAACAATTTGCCTGCAATGCAGGAGATCAGAGTTCAATCTTTGGGTCAGGGAGATCCCCTGGAGAAGGGAATGGCTACCTACTCTAATATTCTTGCCTGGAGAATTCCATGAATGGGCTACAGTCCATGGGGTTGCAAAGAGTCAGACACGACTGAGTGACTAACACACTTCTTGTACCTTATTTCATTTGCTTCACAAAATAACCCAAAGATATAGGTAATGCCAAGTATTACTGCAACCACCCTCATTTTACAGACATCTGGGTTTCCAAAAGTGACTTGTACAATTTACATAGCTGGTTAAGTAGCAAGGGCTCTGGAATGCAACTCTGTTCCCTTTTTGCAAATCATACCATTTTGGACACCACATGTCTGAGATATAGGAGAATCTATTAATTGGTTCTAACCACCCACACATAGAGGCATCAAGAGGACTGCCCACACACAAGACCACGAATTACCACACAAATTGTGTCCAAAAAATTCAAAGGCAGCCATTCAAGTATTGGGTGGAAACTGAGATCCAATCCTCCCACCTCCCACCAACACATCACCCTAGCTCTGGTGTGAGGCATTTTATATTTCATACAAAGGTACAAATTATAAGTAGGGAATCCTTGTCCATATGCACAAATTAACAAGTTTACCGCCACCTCTATCCTTTCTTAACTCCTTCTAACAGTCCTCAACCCCGGCATCAACCATCAAGCAGAAATCCTCCTATTGACTTCTGTCTCACAACAGATGACACATCAGATTCATTTATTCATTAAAATAAACATAAAATAGACAACTATGTTTCAGCTGCTGCTTTAGGCACTGGGAATGTAACAAGAACTGATATTCTAGGCCAGGGAAAGACAAATAAACAAGTGCACAAGAAAAAAACCAGAAGTGATAAGTGTTATGGAGATAATTTAAATTAGTTTACATAATAGAGATTGACTAGTCAACTTAGATTGGGAGATCAGGAAAGGTCTCGCCAAGAGGTGACATTTAAATAGATGTTGGAATGACAAGAGACAATTCACCAAGGGAAGATGAAGGAAAAGAAGATTCCAAGATGAAACAGCTAGTGCAAAACTCTGGGGCAGGGACAAGCTTAATGTGTTCCATGGAACAGACTAGAGTCTGTGAGGCTGTGTAGTGTGGGTGCGGAGAACCAGGTTGGGGTGGGAGAGAGGGTGGAGAGGTAGACAGGGGTCAGGTTGTGATCCTGGAGACAGGAGTGGGGCTCGGATTTTATTCCAAGTGTAGTAGGAAAACATGTAAGGAGGGAAGTGACCGGACCTGATGTACCTTTCCAGTGGGTTTGTTCCAAATACTGTGCAGAGAATGAAATTTAATGGAGCAAAAAAGGAAGGCTGCGCTTGTGCTTAGATGTGAAACATCTTAAGTTCATAACGCTGTGAACTGCTCAATCTACGTCAGAGACTACGCACACATGGGGCCTCCTGGTGAATTTGTGCTACTTTGCTGGAAACCGAAGACTGTGGAAAGAACGGAAGTGAAAGTGTTAGTCGCTCAGTCGTGTCTGACTCTTTGCAATACTATGGACTGTAGCCTGCCCATGGAATTCTCCAGGCAAGGGTAATGGAGTGGGTGGCCATTTCCTCCTCCAGCGGGTCTTTCCAACCCAGGAATCGAACCCGGGTCTCCTAACTCCTGTATGAGTGGTGTCTATCAATGTATACCTCGTCTGTTCTCTGCAAAAATGCCCTGGCTTCCTTGGACAGATAAAGTCATTCAGCTTTCCTGTATCTCAAGCACCTGGTGCATGCGCAGTTCACACCACATCCACAGCTGTGTGCTTCAAAGAAACTGAGTTTGGTAAAGGTCGTGTTTTCATCTTAGTCATCCGTGTGTCCCTAATTACCCAGCATAACATCTAGGACTTGATGAAAGCTCACTGATATCTGGTGGAGTAGATTAATTGTTTTATTTGGAGGCTGCACAAACACTCTTTGGTCTCCAGAAGCCAAAACGATAAAATGATGTCAGGAATGCACCCTCCAAGCAGGACACCCCCTAGCCCTGGTCCCTTACCTCCTGGGTGAGTCAGGGTCGAAGCAGGTCTTGTGCACGTCAGCCACATCGGGGTCACAGCAGTCGCCCTCGTCAAAGTCGTTCAGCATGTTGTTGCAACCCGCGTGGCAGATCCCGTCCCTGCGGTTCCAGGGGTAGCACCGGCCCCGCAGGTGGCAGTCGCCCCCGTCGTAGCCCGTGAGTGGATGCTCGCACTCGGGGTCACAGTGGTCATTGCCGATTTTGCTGGGCTCACAGTTCACCAGCACAATGCGGTGGCGCAGCGTGGAGTTGTGGACGCGGTGGACGCTCAGCTGCCAGCTGATGTTGTAGCGGCTGAAGGCTTCATTGAGCACCTCGTGCTGCCGACGGATCTGCTCCTCACTCACCGTGGGGTTCAGACCCTTGTCGTCACAGATGTTCACCACTCGGTAGCGGATCACCTTCTCTCCCCGGAGGGGCCAGTGCCCATTGTACTGAGAGATCAATTCCACGTTGTCACATGCTGTCTGTCCACAGGGCGGGGGCTGCAGAGGCGACAGAATCTCGGGCTTTGACTCAAAGCCCTGGAGAGCCTCACGCCGTGGGTACTTTCCGTCTCCAAAGGGGACCCACTGTTCTTCCAGGGGCTCAAAACTGGCGGTCAGTAGCAGGCTGGTCAAATCCTTCCCCTTCAGTGGCTGCTGAGGACTGTGCTGAAGGTGGCTTTGTGGGCGGGCTGTCGACCAGAAGACCAGGGTGCCTAGGTGTCCACGGAAAGAGTGCCCGTCCTCCGATCTGTCCCCCCCAAGGAGGAGAGAGCGACAAGAGGCCATGAGGGGCTGCTCAGGGGACCAGACTGATCTGGACTGCTAGCCACCTGAGTGCCATCCACGTACAAGGCCATGCGCTGTCCGTCGTAAGTGGCTGCCACGTGTGTCCACTTGCCCGGTTGGTAGCGACTGTGGCCCATCACAGTGGTGGCTTTCTTCGCTCGGTCGGTGCGAAGAGAGAAGAAGAAGCGAGCATCTCGCCTTCCCACATCCTTCCCTGAGCGGATCCCCAGGGCCCAGCCCTTGTCACTGACAGTGTGGGAGCAGTTATCAAACACACCTGGGAAAGAAGGAAGAGTCGAGGGAGAAATACCAGATACAAAAGGGGTGGAGAAAGGGAGAAGAAAACCCGTATAAATAGCAAGAATGTAGGTTTTTAATGGGAAAAAAAAAATTGATACAGAGTCCCCACCTAAGATGTTTGTCCAGGACCCCATATTAGATATTCTGGCAACATCTTTCCCCAGAGGAATTTAATTTGAGATTCCATCCAATTTAACGCATTCCAGTATTTTTAAATAACTTAACTGGAAGCTGGAAGGGGATTTGTCACAGTATAAGTGACAAATATCCTCGCTACTTTGTCACAAACATTTCTCATGCTGACTCCATATCCATGCCTTCTCTTTCCGCTTCATAAGGGCCTTTGTAGTTTTTACAAAAGATAGTAATCTACACCCTCAAAGGATCTTTTTTTTTCTTCTATTGAATACTGAAATGACGATTCCTGTGGGGAAAATAAGGAGAAGCCTGTAACATCCTAGACATGTTATTCCCTCTGATGCCTAAGGGCAAGGACACTCATCTGAAGTGAACAGGTGTTCCCCAAAGTAAGCAAGGAGCATTGCCCCATGGTCCTAGACTATACAAACCTAGTCAAACTATAAGAATGATTGTTCTTATGACCCGTAATGCCTACCACAGTACAGAAGTGGAACCTTTCCAGATAAATGAAGCTCCTTACCACATGCTGCCTTAGCATCTTATTCATTGCAGGCCCAGGACTAAGTCCCATAAACAAAGCAGGAATTCCTGTAGATAACTATATCACTAAGTATTTGGCAGCAGGAAGGAGTAGTCATATGTAACAGATGAAAGAGGAAGCCTCAGACAATATGGAAGCCTCAAATGTTCCTGGCAAAGCCATCTGCCATTATGAGCCCACCACCTCCTCCCGGTACCTCTTCCAGTACATAGGCAGAGTCTGTAATTTACACAGTCTTGTAATTTATGTAGAGGTAGTACATTCACACAGGAAATGCTTAGTAAATACTGCTTTAAGAATGAATGGATGATATGATAGAAAAGTTGACTGGCCTTTAGATAGACACAGGAGGCTACCATCAAGAGTCATTCTTCCCCAGCCCCCAACCCACCCCATAGGCAAGAATTATACTTATTCCTCTGAACTCCTATGTAATGCACTCAAATGGTACTATCCCATGGAGAGTCTGAATTTTAAAGCCATGAGTCTCCCCATTCTAATTACAGACAAGTATCAAAAGTAGCTATGCTTTCATAAAAGGATAGATTATCTTCTCTTCCATCTCTAGTGTAAATCAATAACTTGTGATTTAAAAAAAAATGTTCTTTTTAACAAAGGCAGCTCCTACAATCTAGTAATTCTACCAATTATACTTACAAGTGATGACTAGGTGTAATAAAATGGTGATATTCTGGTTTTGTATTGAGTCAATTTCTAGGCAGGTTGATAAGAAGTCTAGAGGTCCCTGAGGAGAGATGGATCTTGAGGAGAGGCAAGGAGAAATATTTTTTTTTTCTTCTACATTTCTTAGTCTTAGCCACATAATTTTTTTTTAAGCCTGAAACTGATGATTATACAACAACTCAATTTAAACACTACACTGGGGACTATATAACAACAATGTATCCTGATTGAGGACAGTTTCTCCTTTCTGAAAACCTTCTGGCTAATCTTGATATCTTCAGTTCAGTCTCTCAGTCGTGTCCAACTCTTTGAGAACCCATGTCACAGCACGCCAGGCCTCCCTGTCCATCACCAACTCCTGGAGTTCACTCAAACTCATGTCCATCAAGTCCGAGATGCCATCCAGCCATCTCATCCTCTGTCATCCCCTTCTTCTCCTGCCCCCAATCCCTCCCAGCATCAAAGTCTTTTCAAATGAGTCAACTCTTTGCTTGAGGTGGCCAAAGTATTGGAGTTTCAGCTTCAGCATCAGTTCTTCCAAAGAACACCCAGGAATGATCTCCTTTAGAATAGGCTGGTTGGATCTCCTTGCAGTCCAAGGGACTCTCAAGAGTCTTCTCCAACACCACAGTTCAAAAGCATCAGTTCTTCGGTGTTCAGCTTTCTTCACAGTGCAACTTTCACAACCATACATCACCACAGGAAAAACCATAGCCTTGACTAGATGACGTTTTTTGGCAAAGTAATGTCTCTGCTTTTCAATATGCTATCTAGGTTGGTTATAACTTTCCTTCCAAGGAGTAAGCATCTTTTAATTTCATGGCTGTAATCACCATCTGCAGCGATTTTGGGGCCCAATAAAATAAAGTCTGACAGAGTTTCCACTGTTTCCCCATCTATTTCCCATGAAGTGATGGGGCCAGATGCCACGATCTTCGTTTTTTGAATGTTGAGCTTTAAACCAACTTTTTAAAAAAAAAAAATATATATATATATATATAGCTGCCAGAGACACCTGGACTTAATAACATGGACATCTGTCCTCACAGAGAGACACTCTAGGGTCTGATTCTTCACTGGAGTTGGGGGAAGGATGTGGCCAAGTGAGGAAGCTCAGTCAGGATGTATCTTTGGAGGCAGTGTGGGGTGTTGTGAACCCCGGTGTTTTGAAGTCAGGCTGAAGGCTGGTTTGAACCCTGGCCCCAGCAGTACCACCTCACAAAATGAATGAATACATCAACACATAGGAAGCGGTGAGGAAGCTGTAGTTTCATTTCTTTCCCCATTTTCTTTTCTAAAAATATTTATTTAGGCTGAGTCAGGTCTTAGCTGTGGCACACAAGATCTTCATTGCATCATGTAGCATCTTTCTCTTCCTTGTGTGGGCTCTCTAGCTGCAGTCTGTGGGCTTAGTTGCCCTGCAATATATGGGATTTTAGTTCTTTGATCAGGGGTTGAACCTGTGCCCCCTGCATTGCAAGGCAGATTTTCAACCACTGGACCACCTGGAAAGTCCCTCCCCATGTTCTGCTAAGAGTGCCCATGGGCAGTTCATGGTCTCTGAGCTTGGTTATTATTTCTGAAATGAAATGCTTGTCTCTGTGTGTGTCTCTTCTTCCTCCAGAAGGTTAGTACAGAAATGTTCTCATGGAAAACATGAGGGAGACAGAGAAAACAAGTCAACTAATAAGCCCTTTTGAGTCTTAGTTGGTGGAATATTCTGAAGGAGATGGGAATATCAGACCACCTGACCTGCCTCTTGAGAATCTGTACACAGGACAGGAAGCAACAGTTAGAAATGGACATGGAACAACAGACTGGTTCCAAATAGGAAAAGGAGTACGTCAAGCCTGTATATTGTCACCCTGTTTATTTAACTTATATGCAGAGTACATCATGAGAAACGGTGGGCTGGAAGAAGCACAAGCTGGAATCAAGATTGCCAGGAGAAATATCAATAACCTCAGATATGCAGATGACACCACCCTTGTGGCAGAAAGTGAAGAGGAGCTAAAAAGCCTCTTGATGAAAGTGAAAGAGAAGAGTGAAAACAGTGGCTGAAAGCTCAGAAAACTAAGCTCATGGCATCCGGTCCCATCACTTCATGGAAAATAGATGGGGAAACAGTGGCTGACTTTATCTTTTGGGGCTCCAAAATCACTACAGATGGTGACTGCAACCATGAAATTAAAAGACACCTACTCCTTGGAAGGAAAGTTATGACCAGCCTAGACAGCATATTCAAAAGCAGAGACATTACTTTGCCAACAAAGGTCCATCTAGTCTAGGCCATGGTTTTTCCAGTGGTCATGTATGGATGTGAGAGTTGGACTATAAAGAAAGCTGAGAACTGAAGAATTGATGCTTTTGAACTGTGGTGTTGGAGAAGTCTCTTGAGAGTCCCTTGGACTACAAGGAGATCCAACCAGCCATCCTAAAGCAGATCAATCCTGAGTGTTCATTGGAAGGACTGATGTTGAAGCTGAAACTCCAATACTTTGGCCACCTGATGTGAAGAGCTGACTCATTTGAAAAGACCCTGATGCTGGGAAAGATTGAGGGCAGGAGGAGAAGGGGACGACAGAGGATGAGATGGTTGGATGGCATCACCGACTCAATGGACATGGGTTTGGGTGGACTCCGGGAGTTGGTGATGGACAAGGAGGCCTGGTGTGCTGTGGTTCATGGGGTCGCAAAGAGTCGGACACAACTGAGCAATTGAACTGAACTGAACTGGCGTCTCATTTGCTAACATTCCATTGGCCAAAGAAAGTCACATGACCAAACTTGTATATTCATGAGAATTATGGACAAAGGGATGCAGAAAGTAACAAAGAAGAAAAAGAGTTGATTTTGGGTCTTAGGAATGTGGGAGGCATTGATTCAAGTAGCAACTAAAATGTGCTCTGAGGGAAATAGACATGGCAGGGGTTTATAAAGGTCATACGCAAAGGCATTCCAGAGAACTTATATATGTTATCTTTGCAGAACTAAGGATTGGTGCCTACAGGCATTTGGTCACTTGTGGGTAGTAGATTCGTTGCTGAACTGCGTTCTCTAGGGAGTAAAGAAGACAAGTTCCAGGTGGCCTCCGGATCATTGGGTTGAAAGTTTATTTTGCATTCAAGAGTGAGCAGGTGTAAGTTCTACGTTCTTAATGGTGCCCTGGCTTCATTTCAGACCCTGTAAAGGAATTTTCTGGCAGTCCAGGGTTAGGCTTTCATTGCCAAGGCTGTGGGTTCAGTTCCTGGTTGAGCAACTAAGATCCACCAAAAGGAAAAGAAAAAAACAAAGCCTGTGACATAAGTTACATAAGTTACATAAGTAACTCCATTATGCTGTTCACGGTCCATAGAAGTCACTGTGAAGTCACATGACAGGGAGGGAATGAAGAGTTTGGAGTATTTTCTAGTTTGTACAGCAAGCAACACAGGGCCAGGGGTACACAGCTAAAAGCTCTGTAAAACATTAGAACTTCTCAGAGCTCCCCCTTCCCTCCCATTTCGCCAGACATGTGGTGACTGATAGCTGGGGGACTCTGAGCTAGGGGATTTCCCAGGTGGCCCAATGGTAAAAAATCTACCTGCTAGTGCCTGAGATCCAGGAGATACAGCTTTGATCTTTGGGTCTGGCAGATACCCTGGAGGAGAAAATGGCAACCCACCCAGTATTTTTGCCTGGAGAATTCCATGAACAGAGGAGCCTGGAGGGCTACAATCCATAGGGTCACAAAGAGTCAGACATGATGGAGCACCTGAGGATGGCACACGGCAAGAGCTAGGGAGAGAACTCAGCTAGCCAGGAAGAATACTATCAGTTAAGAGTAGGTTATGGGTACTTTTACTGCCCCTTTCTGATGCCTATGTCAGAAGCTTTCTCTATCTCCTTTATACTTTAATAAAACTTTATTACACACACACACACACACACACACACACACACAAGAGTAGGTTTAGCTTGCCAGTGACAGACATCCCAAGTAACAGTGTGCTAAATGAGGTGGATACTTCTCTCATGTAAAAAAATCCAGCGGGAAGCAGATCAAGGCTGGTATGGCAGCACCTCCATTGATAGGAACACATGAGCCTGGGAAATGAAATATCTCCTACCATGTCAATAAACAAGAACTGTCACAGCCATCAGCTATTTCTGGCCTCCAAATGTGAATGAGGGCTCCCCGAATGGAACACAGCGCTTGCAGTCGAGCAAGAAGCAGTCACCTGCCGCATGAACCACACCTTAAGGTGAGCGAGTAAACAGGATCTGGCCCCAGAGAGCTGAGGTGCACATGGAATCAATGAATTCAGCGAGCCCAGAGCCTTGCATCTTCCCATACACAGAATGCTAAATTCCTTAACTGGATATGTGATTTCTCGTACCTCACAATAATCTTCCGTGTTCAGACTGCCTGCTCCCTTTGTTGCAAACTTATATATAGTCTGACTTCCCTCTCCTGCCCTCTTGGAGCAGTTTTCTCAGAGCTACTGAGAAGCCATCTCCTGGGCTCGGGGTCTTAAAACATTCTCACTAAATAAAATAACTCTTTTATTAAAATAAAATAATAAAATATTTTTATTTTAAAATAAAATTTTAAAACAAAATAAAATATTTTCAGGTTGTGATTATACTTTTTAGTCAACACCTTCCTATAAAGTGGAATTCCTACCTTAATGCAGCTTTGCCCTCACAGTCCAAGAGGGCTGTTGGAAGTACTACCTTCCAAAACAGAAATAAATAAGGCTGAGAAAGGGAATACTCCCCCTTTTCAGGGACAGTTGTACATGCAACTTCTGACTCTATCCTGTTGCAAACACAGAGGCCATTTTCCCCTCCTTACATAGTAATAGCATTTTTGATGGATCCTTCAGCTGCTTCCCTGAAGACAACATTTCCCAGCCTCCCATGAGGTAGATGTGCGCATATGACTAACTTCTGGCCAATAGGCTGTGAGTAGAAATGATACACCCACTAGCTGTCACCTTAAAGGGAAGAAGTTTGATCTCCCTTTCCCACTGACTGGGATGTGGATGTGATGGCAGGAGCCATCCTATATGATGAGATGAAGGTCTTCTAATGAGAATGATAGAATAATAAGATGAAAGGCCATAGACCACCTCTCTCTTTAGTCACTAAGTCGTGTCCAACTCTTGCAACCCCATGGACTGTAGCCTGCCAGGCTCCTCTGTCCATGGGATTCTCCAGGCAAGAATACTGGAGTGGGTGGCCATTTCCTTCTCTGGGGGCTAGCAGTATAGTTAATTCTCTAGCCCATAGACCATATACCAGGTATTTATATGAGAAATAAATACATTCCTCCATTATTTACCACTATTTTTTTTAACCATATTTACCATTATTCTCCCATTATTCACTATTTTGCATCTCTTGTTTCAGTAGCAAACCAATATCCCTTTAATGTACAGTCCATTAGACACACTTATCACAAAGCCACTCTGTTTCAAGGGAGCCTGGAAAATGTGGTTTTTATTCTGGGCCGCCTTGTGTTTAGTTAATGACTGGAGGTGCATCCCTGAGGAAGAGAAGCTCCTGGAGGCAACTCACCCATCCCACCCACTGGAGGAATAATAATAGTCAACACACAGTCTACTTAGTGGGGCCAGATGCTGTGCTGGTTGGCGGCTTTGCCTCCATGTCCTTATGGAACCTCACAGTCATCCTGAGACTAGGCATTAGAGTCCCAGTTTTAGAAGTGGGAAGACTGCAGCCCAAGAAGTTGTAACCTGGCCAAGGTCACACAGCCCCTAGGAGTGGACTAGGATTCAGACAGAGGTCTGTCTAGACTCAAGCTCCTAAACCTATGCTTGGTTCTTAAAATGTGCTTACTGGACCAGCAGCCTCAGCCTAAGAACTTGCTGGAAAAGCAAATTGTCCTAGAAGTTACATACTCAAGAGGTCAGCAACCTCTCTAGCCTTCTTGGCAATAGGGATGTAAACTCAATGCTGAGAGTTTTCCAGGTGGTTTCGGATTGCTACAAGGCAAACCTGAAAACAGTGTGCAGGGATCCTCACCTCCTCCCTCCCCAGACAAACTTAACCACGAAGAGTCAACCCTGACCAGATCCAGGCTTCAGTTCACCTGCCAGCCCCGGGACAGGAACTTGACTTAATTGGTGCAGGCAGAGTCAACTTGGGGCGGGGAGATGGCTATGTCTTCTCCCCAGGAGACTCATAAATGGGGTGTGGAGAAGAAAGTGGCTGTGGCTCGGCCCCTGCATATAGTTTTGGGGTGAAGAGAAGTTTACATCATCCTGGGGCCAAGTCTTTAGATATCCGATGTCTCTTGTATGAATGAGATCACATGTGTCCTCTCTGTCTGTCTGTTTGTCTCTCCCTCTTTCTAAGTCCCAGGGCACTACTATACAACGTACGGTTGGTTTTCAGCAGGGAGGAGGGGGATAGGAGTCTATGGCGAAAGCTTCAGGGACTTGGGTCTTTTCTGGTTCCCTCCAAGACAGAAGGTGATGATGATGGTGTTTTTATGACTATCACATCTGTAGCATTTACTCTGAGCCAGGCCATTTTCTAATCTCTTCATGTGCATGAACTCATTTAATCCTCACAATTCTGTGAGTACGTACTATTATTAACCCCGTGTTAGACGGCGAAATGAAAGCAGAGAAAGGTTAAGCATATTGCCCACGGTCTCACAGCCAGTAAGCAGTGAAGCTGACCTTTGAACTCAGATGATGTGGCTGCCGTGTCCATGCTCGTAGCTGCTGAGCTATTCAGCCTCCAAATAGTAGTAAAGACATTCAAGGAGTTTTTTTCTTTTAATGGTCCAGGCACTATTGGAAATGCTTTCCTTATTTTGAAAAAGTGCAATGTTCTTACCATTGTAGAAAGTGAGATATTTCTAGCAGACCCTTGGTGTTGGTGGATTAAACATCTGTGGTTTGGGTTATTTTTTAGGACCCATTGTGCACGTGTGTGTCTCACCAGGAAAAGTGGGAGTGTTGAGGCCAGAGATTATTGCTCCTTCCATGGTGTCATGTTCTAAAAGGAACCTGCACATCACACTTGTGGTTCTCGTGAAAAAATAAACCCAATTCTCACTACCAGTCAAAACAACAATATTTGTGCGGCTTCGGTAACAACCACTAGAACCACTCCTCCTCCTGACTTCCTGGCAGTGTCTTACTCTCAGCTCACTCTCACTCTCAGGGCCCTGCAGCTTTCTTCCCATGAAACTCATGCTCTTGGGCGACAGCAGCTTCTGACTGGTTTAGGACTCACCTCCTCTGGGAAGTCTTCCGGGATGGCTCATGCCTTCACTCTGGGTGGGACTCAGCTCTTCAGAACTGTGTGCTCTCTATTGCATTGACCTTTGTGCGGCAAGCCTCTGTGGTTCTCCCTTGACATCTGTGATTGATGTTTCTATTTTTCTTTTCCTTTTCTCCCAAGTTTGACTCTTATCCTCTTCCTCTCTGGGCTTCCCTTGTGACTCGGCTGGTAAAGAATGTGCCTGCAAGGTGGGAGACCTGGGTTCGATCCCTGGGTTGGGAAGATCCCCTGGAGAAGGGAAAGGCTACCCACTCCAGTATTCTGGCCTAGAGAATTCCATGGGCTGAGCGACTTTCATTTTGACTTTCTTCCTCTCTGCTATTTTCCCTTCCTTTTCCTCTCCTTGTCTTCTCTCCCTTTCCTCTCTTTTCCCTTTCCCTCCCTTCCTTTCTTCTGCCATCCTTCTCTTTAATGTTCTTCTCTACCCTTGATCATCCTCACTTCTTTGCTTTAGCTCTCAAGGTTATTCCACCTGGTCTACTCTCTCTCCTTTTCATCTGGTGACCAGAAATCAGCCCAGAGCCTCAAGCCTTGATCCAGCCTTTCCTGATGCCCACAGACCTGACTGCATCACCTCCTCCTCTGGCTGCCCACAGCCCTCCAGCATCTAGTTAATCCCACAAGTTCAAGCATTTGAATCACTCTCCACTTATTTGGCATCGTTTAAACATTTATTGTGCACCTACCATGCTCAAGGCCTGCCTCCTCCTCTGCCTGAAAAACTCCTACTCATGTTTCAGAGCTCTCCCGGAAATTGTCTCCTCTGGCCTGGACTCCTTTTCCCACAGGTGGGCAGGGTCCCTTCTGCTGCCATGTCCCCAGCACATCATAAGTGTGATGAAGGTACACGGGCACAGACACTGACAGTGCCTTGTCCACCCTCCACTCACATCTCTGTGCACTCTGCAGGCTTCCACACCACGTGTGTGTGTAGGGGAACTAGCACTTTCGAGTTTAGGGAGATTTGAAGATTATATATCCCAGATCCCCTGCCCCTCAGAAGGGCAACTCTAAGCTACCCAGGTTCCCAGAGTTCTGCATGGAGTGGAGCCTCAGCTGCCCACAGCAGTCACCTGCTTGTGAGTACTCTCTGCCTTGGTTTCCTCTTCTTCCCTGTGCTTCCCTCACTTCTTACCAGTGCTTCTTGGAGCCACTTCCCAAATAAACTGCTGCTGCTGCTTCTGCTGCTAAGTCACTTCAGTCGTGTTCGACTCTGTGCGACCCACACGGCTCCCATCCCTGGGATTCTCCAGGCAAAAACACTGGAGTGGGTTGCCATTTCCTTCTCCAGTGCATGAAGGTGAAAAGTGAAAGTGAAATCGCTCAGTCGTGTCTGACTCTTTGCGACCCCATGGACTGCAGCCAACCAGGCTCCTCTGTCCATAGGATTTTCTAGGCAAGAGTACTGGAGTGGGCTGCCATCACCTTCTCTGCCCAAATAAACTACTTGCAGCCAAACCTTGTCCCACGATCTGCTTATAGGGAACACAAACAAAGAAGGTAGATCACATAGAACTTACTCTGTCCGAATCACATAGAACATTCTAAGTCCTGGATTTGCATCAACTCCTTTTTAAAAAATTTATCTATTTTTGGCTGCATCAGGTCTTAGCTGTGATACATAGTCTTCTTTCTAGTTATGGTGTGCGGGCTTAGCCAACCCCAGGTCAAGTGGGCTTTTAGTTCCCTGACCAGGGATCAAACCCACATCCCCTGCATTA